>JALMQS010000915.1:0-138650 GCA_024734495.1 Forficula auricularia
AGCTCAAGCTCACTGCAAAAATTTGACTGAATATAATATAACCTTTACATCAATTTGCACTATTTTAATATATACATAAAAAAATATAAAATCACATAGAATCTGACTAGATGCCTTCCCCCCCCAAAAAAAACAATTAAAAAATTAGTTAGTTTATTTAATACCTTGCTTTGTGACATTACCTAAGCATAAGATGCCCTGATTTTGCATGAAAATGCACAAATATTGGAATATTTCGAAAATACAAATTGAAAATATCATTATAAATATTTCTCACTTATAATATAATAGATATATTGTAACTCACCTGTATTTGAGATTGTAAATTTGATAAATTGTCGTTCGGAAGCAAAAATTCCTTAACGGAGTAATCATGTTGGACACTACCGACTCTACTGAACTTTTAAGGTGGATTGCCGGGCGAAGTAGCAGGCATCGACAAGTTTAGACTGGTCTGAGAAGTTATGACGTCATCCACCTATTAGCGAATAAAATAATATAATATCAGAAATATATCTAATTCACACACACACACACACGCTCCTTCAGATATCTAATGAGAGAGAAAGAGAGCGATATTGAAGTTCTTGCCCTCTCACTCTCACTTACGATCGGATTTGAACTCAAAGCTTATACTTCAAGGGGCAGAGCACCCAGTGGACCTATACATAAAAAACTATGTACAATATTTGAGGCCTGGTCAGCCCCCTGAAACTCTCTGATTGACACTAAATAGAAAACGAAATTAACAAAAATCTAAAATAAAATATGTTTAAAATGTCATTCAAAATATGCTTTTATTCCAATATTTATATCTCAATAAACTACCCATATAATTTTATAAAATTATTTTTACTCTTTTTTTTTAATACTTTGGTGGTCTCTGTCGAAAAAAATTTGAGTACATGCCTGGCTTGTGCTTTAATAAAATTATGGCTAAGAGCTCAAAAAATGAATGCTTAATTTTTCATATAATTAAAAAATAAAATATCAGGAACATACATATTTTCAAGCACATACACAAAATCACCCGAGGGATGTTATAATTAACAAATCATATATTAATATTTATAAAACATTTTCTATAATATTAACAGACAAGAAAGTAAAATTCGAAATGTAAAATTAAATTAATTTAATCGTTTACTTACAATAATTACATACTAAATGCTTTGTTAAATAACTTCCACGAAGCAAATCCGCTTTCGATCAATTATATTATTTGCTCTGTGTGGTGGTTTAGATCTAAAGATGATCCTTATTTGATGGAATATTTATTTAATAAAGCCATTTGTAATTTTTAAAAATAAAATTTATTTTAAAATAAGTCCAAATGCCTGGAGAATATGTGAATTCATTTAAGAGATGAATGTCTCTTTGTTAGCTGCATTGTTAAGGAGGCGCCACCAGCGCTCTGAATTGTTAATGGATTTCAAATTCAAATTTGAATCTTGTTATCAAACATAAGTAAATATCTAATATAAGTATATGGTGCGCTATGAGCGCTCGGCAGGAATTTTCCAAGAGGGGGAGCCAGTAAAACCTCAAGATTATATATATACTTAAATGAGTTAAAATTTAGTGAATTAATATATAGCATAAATATATATATTAATACAAAAGAATAAAAATAAATACATTGTATATCTAAAAAGTTAGATTAAAAGAATATTTTTCCTCTAAAATATTTCAAAAAATCAGAGCGTGAAAGCCGAGGGGCCTTTGCCCCCCCCCCTGCCCCCCTTGCAGACACTCTTGATTGTGCGGTTTTCTGCAAAAGTGAACGAGGCGAGCGCCTGGGTCCTCATAAATCAAGGTGACCTCAAAAATAAAAAATTGTTTTATATAATTATTATTTATTATAATAAAAATAATAATTAATAATTTAGAAGTATTTCCTAAATTAAATTGACAAATGAACTAAAGGGTGTAGGGCTGATGGGTTTATTGAAAAATATTTTGAGAGAGGCCTCAAAGTTGAATTGTACCTGGCCCTAACCGAAAATAATTCAAAATGAGCTACCTAAAATTAGCTAATCTAAATTAAGAAAGTTATATCAATTTTATATTCAATTGAGGGAATTTTCTATTTTTTTATTTTTTGTAAAATATCATTTGGAATAAAAAGGAGAAGTTATGGGCGTATGGGCGTCGGCAGGAATTTTCCAAGGGGGGGGGGGGCAGTAAATTTTTATTTAATTTTTTAAGCATTTTTATTATACATTCGATACCTATGGAAAGAAATATTTTTAGTGGGTGATATTGAAAT
Organism: Forficula auricularia; assembly: GCA_024734495.1. Taxonomy (NCBI): domain Eukaryota; kingdom Metazoa; phylum Arthropoda; class Insecta; order Dermaptera; family Forficulidae; genus Forficula; species Forficula auricularia. The sequence continues at coordinate 2,270 of JALMQS010000915.1, forward strand.
AAATAACATTTATATATATATATTCCTTTATGAAAACTATTTGAAAAACTAAAAATTGGATTTAATTTAAAATTTTAATATGACCTCTAGAGCAGTGTTTCCCAAAGTGGGGCCCACGCCCCACAAGGGGGCAATTTGATTGTTAAGGGGGCAATTCGAAAATGGGCTCGACCAGATAAATATAAAAATCTACAAAATTAGTTACCCATATTTGAAAAATAAATGTTAACAAAATTTGATAGTAAGTACATAGCTTCAGTAATAATTCCTCCAAGAATTTTAAAAATTATCCAAGATTTAAACACAGGTAACACGACTTACATCAAATCCAATAGCGAGAGAACAAAACCTATTAGCATCTTCAGTGGAGTAAGACAGGGAGATTCATTGAGTCCTATGCTCTTCAACGTGATAATGGACGATATTATCGAAAATCTACCCGAACACCTTGGCTACAAATTGGGGGAAACCACTTTGCCAGTGGTGTGCTATGCTGATGACGCGGTCCTGATGGCGGAGTGCGAAGAAGACCTTCAAATTCTCTGAAAATTCCGTTCGGCTTAACATGCAAGTCTCTACCACCAAGACAAAATGCATGGCGATTGCAAAAGCTCCCCTTAGGTGTAACTTAGTCATCAACAACAGTCCAATAGAACAAGTCCGAAGCTTTAACTATCTGGGGAGTTCAGATCTCTAGCAGACGAAACCTTAAGGAAGAGGTAACTTCGCAAGTCATCAAAGGGGCAAAAATTTCGGGCTGTCTATCCAATCTAGTCTGGAAAAATAAGTTTATGTCTGCCGAAAGGAAAATTAGGATATATACGACCTGTGTTCGTCCGATAATAACATATGCGGCTGAGTCCAGGGCAGACACATCCGTTACAAAGCAGCTTCTACGAACAACTGAGATGAGAGTTGTAAGAGCCATCCATTCGAAGACCCTACATGACAAAATCCGGAGCGAACACCTTAGGCAAATAAGCGGTCTTCAGGACATAGTCGATTGGGTTCACGTAAGAAGATGCTGGGCTGCCCATGTAGACAGAATGCAAGACGACCGTCTTCCGAAAATTTTGTCAAAAAACCGTCCCGAGGGGGTCGAGAAGACCAAAAATACGATGGAAAGAGAGTTATGACCCTGATGACTGATTGTAATATGTTGATGAAACAGGTGTTCACACCTATATAGAAGAATAAGAAGAAGAAGAAGAAGTAATATATAAAATACACTTAAACATATGTAGATTTGTAGATGTAAAACCATACAAAATAATAATCAACAAAATTTTGTTTTTGTAATTATATTTACACATACAAATAATAATTCATTTTTAGAATATAAAAATTTTGTATATGTTACGTAGGGGGCATGATAATTTTAGAAAGCCTTAGGTGGGACATGGCACAAAAAAGGTTGGGAAACACTGCTCTAGAGACTTGGCTTCCTGCCACGTTTTTTCGACAACCTTCAGTTGTTCAAGACCAGGATCTGCAGGTACCTTCGACTGAGTGCCTAAAATAAATTCTTCTTCTCCTACTTTTCGTGATCCAGGGGGCATTCCAGGCTTATGTGAGTTGCACTTTCTTAGTGTAACTTCTTTTTGCATTAATTTCATTTTGAAAATGAGTTTATAATAGAATAGAAATAGGCAGTGAGTCAAAATTCAGCAATTAAGTTTATATTATTTAACTTGACTTTTATGCCAACTTTGAGTTTATTAGCTCAAACCTTTCACTGATGCAAAATTCCTTAAAATTTGCAGAAAGAGTAGCCAGTTTTGAAAAGATTTCCCAAGATTTCCTGTAATTTCACATCATTGGAATTTACTTTTCAAGCTACTGTTATCAGTTAATAAATTATTTTCTTTAAGATATGCTTTTAGGTTTTTTAATTAAGTTAAATTAATATAGATTTATATCCAAAGAAAACGTCCTTCTTTCAAATAGTTCATCCTCATTTAGTAAAGATAGGCTTGCTATTTTTTATTAATGGCCCTACACGCAAAGTAATTTATTTCCAGTCCTCAGCTCTCAACTATCGCGATTGCTTTGACAAAAGACAAATTTTGAGTTCCACTTCCTGTTGACACATTAGTATAGGCTGAATAATGGGAGATAGGAAGATCATTTATTATTAAAGACTACCAGTTTTTCTTTAACAGAGCGAATAATTAAGTGAGCAATATCAAAGTCTTAATTCATCGGAAATAGAATACGATAAAGATAAAAAAAATCAGAGAAATAATCATCATTGAGTATGCAGGCCAAAGACTGGTTTGACGCAACCACCAGCATCCACTCGACTCTATCACTGCTCTTAAAGGCCATTTTTTTAAATGAAAATCATGAAAGAAGGAGTTACACCAAAAGGTCTATCCCCTAAAGGCCTGGGTTAGCCCCTCCATCGTGAAAAGAAGAAGAGGGGATTTTATGGGCTGGGCGGGGGTCGAGGCATCTGTGGATACGGGTCTTAAACAGCTGAAGGTTATAAGTCGCGGGGAAGACGGTGGCTGGAAGTGAGTTCCAGTCTCTGTAGGTCATAGGGATAAAAGAGCGAAAGCGCTTGTTCGAATTTTACCCAATTTGACTGCGATGGGGTACTGAGCTTTCGAAAACCCGCGTGTTTCTCGTAAAGGGGGCTTTAGGGGGATAATTGCTCGACTGAACAGACACCATGATAGTAACTGTAGTACAGGGAAAGGGCAGAAACGCTTCTTCGGTGAGCCAGGGAGTCGAGTGAGTTGGTTAGAGCCGGGTCTCCTATTAGTTTAATTGCTCGCTTCTGAATTGCAACTAGTGTGGCAAGAGAATGCTTGGAGGCCCCTCTCCACAGATGAGAGCCATATTCGAGACAGGGACGAATTTGAGCCTTATACAGTGTGTTTTTAAATTGATGTGAAATATTTTAAAGGGTGATGTTTTAGCAAAAATTAAAGGGGTCTTTCATATTATTTTTTGTGCAAAACCCCTTCCCGTCCAAGTTACAGCCCTTTAAAGTTAGGGGGGAATTGTTTTTATTCAATATCTATATCCACTATGGAAGAATTTAGAAGATTGACAGATAACTGATACTAATAAAATGACGGTTTTTGTCGATTTTTGTAATTCTAAAATGTTATCAAAGGGGAAGTTTGTATTTTATTTAGTTCACAAGCTAAATAAATGCTTTGACAGACATTGAAGGTACAGGGTACATTAATAGTATCTCGTTTTACTGTTGAACGGAACCTAAAAATTGAAAAACTTTAGAGAATTTTATACTCGGACGAACTGTGCTAAATAAATAACTTTCTCAAATAATACTACTTTGTATATTTGAATGTGTTGAGTTGTATTTTCTACTTTAGCAAGTTTATGATGGTGGCGCTTCTAAGAAGAAAGAAGAAAAGAGGCGAGTCAGAAATTAATGGTCCAGCAACATCCAAATCCATATCGGATGGAAGAGATCACAAGGGACAGAGAGAGAGAGAGAGAGTGTGCCTCTATCTCTCGTCATCTTCATCGTATTTTGACCCTAGTTTATTAGGCACCTTGTTGCCCGGACAGAAAGACATTCTCCAAGGCGGCTACAAATCACTTGTAGCTAATAGTTGTCTTGTCGACATTTCCAACTACAAAATGCATTAATCGATTCGATAAATTCACTAACATGAAGCAAAAATAAGACCATCTCTGTTTATAAAGATAACTGGTCACATCGTGGTAGATATAGGGGTGTCCAGAGTACGATTTTCCAAGTTTAACTTCTTTATCCAAGCACACTCTTTTGAAATTCTGCACACTACTTTGTAAATCTGACCTAAATAATGTAAATAGTGATAGACGTTTCAGAATCAAATATGGGTAAAGAATTATTTATTTATATATAAATGTAAATAAATAAATATTTAAATTTTATAAATTAAATAGTTTATTCAGTCACATAAAATGAAAAAATAAAGTAATTTTAATCAATTATCATTATTTATTTGATCGATTTACCAGACTTGTTGGATAGTTAGTTTGCAAACTAACAATCCAACAAGTCTGGTAAATCAATTTTTTTTAACATGCTAAGAAAAATGTATTAAAGGTGTATATATAGATATGTATGAGCATGAAAAGAAATTAGTCCTTGTTAATGTGTTTTTGGAATAGATCAATATGTAATTAGAGATTTAGTTAATTTAAGATTTGATTAAAGTAAAGAAAATTTTTAAAAATTTTAGAAACTTTTTAAAATATAAAATACTAGTTAGGTTTCACAAAAATAAAAGATAGGATGCTTGTTTAGCACGACTCTATATATATTCCGGGGTATAAGACCATATTCAGGAGTTCACAGTTTTCTTTACTTTATTTAAAATGTTTCACCAAGAACTCATCACACCATTCTTCCTTATGAATCTGTATGTATATAATTATTTTATTATCATATATCCATTGTAAACCATAATGGAATAAGAGGAGTCATAAATAAAGAACTTTTTCACTAATTCATCATTTTGTGAAATGTTTTTACAAAATTCCTCACAAGTATTGGAGAAATTGCACTTCACTTGTAATATAGCTTTCAACGTTTCTAAGCAGAGTCCCGTCATTTTATAACTACTCCTCGTATAATGGGAGCCCCTGATATTTAGACAACTATATTAGCAGATCAGTTAAGGGTATCACTACCTCTTACAATTGCAGGCAGTAATGCTAACCATCTGGTTTTGCTGTAGCCTAACAAGGGCATACACAATTATATTCCACATGAGCATGATCTCAAAAGTCTTTCAAAACGGGCTTTAGTGTCGCTAAATCCCAGCATCGACTTTGTAAAAATATGTATAAATAATTAATAAAAATATAAATTTTTTTAATCCAAAAGACAAAATATTGCCCAATGTAGGACAATTTTTGGGACAAGAAACTCAAATGTGGAACAGTCCCACCTAATGTGGGACGTCTGGTCACTTTAATTATGAATGAAGCACACAAAGAATGAAGCTAGGTCCAAAATATTTGATACCTTGAGAACTCCAAAGATATGATGCCAGTCTCCCCCCCCCCCCTTTTTACTCGAGTAGAATTCATAACTCTAGAGCAGGGATGTCCAACCCGCGGCCCAGTAATGAATGCGGCCCGACATAAAATTATAAATTTCTTTAAAACATTAAGATTTTTATATATTTAGTGTAAAACATATCAGATCAATTTGACCTAATTTTTTTTTGTTGTTTCTAAAATAAGAAGAAATTAGACAATCTCTCCAAAATTTTTCGAAAAATAAAAGGGCAGATTTTAGATTTTGAATGTGAAAAATTTATCAAAGATTTCCGAAAAAATATTCACAATTTTGTCATATTTTGACTCCATTTTTTATTAGATATAAATATTTTTTGACATTTTTGCTTCTTTGTCATAGTGGATTACATTATTCTACATTATTAATTGTAATCGTGCATGAAAAAGTTTTTTTTTTGCTTCTTTTTTTCGAAATATCTCAAAAACGGCTGAAACTATTTTGATTAAAAAAATTGAGCGAAGCCAGGGCATTACGATCTACAAAAAACCCTAATAAGTGAATATCGAAAAAATTATATTTTCGAGATAATAATTGTTTTGTCAAAATGTCTGTTAGTCTGTCTGTTCTTAGTTAGTCTGTGCGTTACCAAATTTTTGTGGACGAGCTAGCTCAAAAACTAGTGTGAATCTCAAAACCAAATTTCACACGTAGTTTTAGTTCACTGAGGTTAAGAGCTGATTAAATTTTGGTGCATATCAACCCAAAATTAAGGGACGTGGAGGGGGGGTTAAAAATTAAAAATCTAGACCATTTGAGCAAACTCAACAAAATTTTGTATACATAATCAGTGGGACCCCGGAAGACTAAAAATGCAAAAACTAACCACCCAAAATGGGGGAGGGGGTCAAAAAATTTAAAAAATAGACCTTGTACTAAACTCAACCAAATTTTGTATACATAGTCAGTGGATCCCCCCAGAAGTCTAAAAATGCAAAAACTACCCCCCCCCCCCCACGCCCTTATATGATTATAAATAATTTTATTAAATATTAAATATAATTGAGGGGCCAGGTTGTATGCTATAGTCAAGTGGATGGCCACATCAGAACGTGTTTATTTGATTAAAAAATATCAATATAATTAATATATTTTATTTGCGGGCCGAGGAATTTGTTTTTACTTCAAATACGGCCCGTGTAAACCAAAAAGGTTGGACACCCCTGCTCTAGAATATGTCCCCCTCCACCCATTAATATCAATCTTAGTTGCGCATATGCTTCTGTACCTAGAGTTCTTCTCTGATTAAAGCCTTTTCAAATATTAATCTAAACGAGAATAATCTATTTGAATAGAAAGAGAAAAAAGAAACTTTTGAATGTTTTTCTTTTTAATAAACTAGCAATATAATAAATTTTCTCATTAATTTTTAATAAATTATCATAGATTCTTTGTGAATTTTTTAAGATGACGATTTTATTTGACTTGTGGGTGATTATATTAATAATTTATAGTTTAAAAACAAAAAAAAACTCGATGTTGTAATAGGTATGGGGGATGTTTCAAAATTATTTTCCCAGGAATTAAATTCATGTAAAATATTTTACCAGAAGCTCATTCTTACATATTTAATTGCTATGTTTGGAATCTTTACAAAAACATAAAAAACAAAGACATTCATTTGCTTGAACGAACCAACGAGACAAAGAAAGAGACACTCACTCGTATAATTTAAAAAATATCTCCTTATGTAAATTGGCATCGAGCATATATATATAGTCGAGACAACAAGTGTCTTGCCGTCCATTAGTAATGATGTTTATTTCAATCTGAATCGGGGGGAATATTAAATAAAAGTTGTTTCAACACTTCACCAATATAAAAATTAAAAAATATTAACAAAGGATTTATTCTACAGATAATTGTATGTTTTTATTAAAAGTTAATTGATCAATAATTCACATGGAAAAATCTGCTAAAGGAGAAAATTGTTTTCTAAAAAATTGAATTTTCTAAGCAAATTATACTCATTAAGTTGCTTAAACTTTTTCCTTATACAAATAGTTTATCTATCTACTCTTATTAAACGAGCAAAAATTGTATATATATTTATATATTTGTATCTTTGTTCTATTTTGAAAACGGCTGTATCGATTTTGATGAAACCAACTCTATTAACAAGTTTTGAGGATGAGAAAACGATCTGGCTAGGTCTGGACCTCGACAAATTTAATCTTAATTGATCTTTTCTTAATTAAAGTAATTATTGATAGATGAAAATTTCAATAAAAAAGTTTGTTTACATTTTTTTCAATTATCTTTTATTTATTAATTGGTTAAATTGAAAGTTTTTTTGCCGAGGGTAGCAGAATTTTTATATATTGAAGGAGACAATAAAAGAGTGTGACTTCTGCTGGAATTATAAATTTTATTTATAACAATACAATAGCAGAAGACACACTCTTTTATTGTCTCCTTCAATATTAATTGGTTTTTTAATTTTAAAACCCACTAATAGGTTATAACAAATATTATTATATTATATTAAAATTAGGATTTTTTTGTTTTTAATTAACAGGTGTCTAAATCATAACATTATAGGTGGATTCATAACAAACAGGTGTGTTTACAAATAAAGTGGTTGAAGTGGCTTTTTTTATATAACTTGGAAACAAATCTTATTTAATTTTATGTTTTTATTTCAGATCCTATACGACTATTTTTTTATTATTCCTCTGAGTGTGTACTATATATATATATATTTTTTTTAATTTGGTTACCGTGCATTGCTCGGTGGCTCCAGGTACTATTAATTAGGAGATAGAAAGAAAGATCTTAAGATTATTCTCCCAAGTTTTTTCACGTACGTACCTATTAAATAACATACTAAGTAATACTAAAGATTTGAGCATCTTTGTTTTTTTAAATAGTTGGAATGTTTTAAAAAAAAACACCTCAGGTTAAAATTAACCAATGTTTATTAAAAAGAAAGAATTTAATTTTTAGGACAAATTCTAAGATTTTAGTAGAAATATTATTAAATTGCGATATCAGAGGGGATTCATCCCCTCAGGAGTTGAACCTGAGAACTAACATGCTTTCCGGGCAGTCAGTTCCACTCCTGAGGGGATGAATCCCTTCTGATATCGCAATTTAATAATATTTCTACTAAAATCTTAGAATTTGTCCTAAAATTAAATTCTTTCTCTTATACTAAGTAATTTTTAAATTTAATATAATTTCAAGTACCACCTATGAATATTCTATGTACCACCGGTGGTACAAGTATCTACCATAATTTGAAAGCCACTGATCTAGAAAAGTTTTTGTTTTGCCGAGAGTAGCAGAGTTGTTGATTCACAAAGAGAAACAAAGAGGTTGTCCTCTGCTTGATGCAAATAAACATACACACATATATATCAAGATATATCATCTTGATATATATGTGTGTATGTTTATTTGCATCAAGCAGAGAACAACCTCTTTGTTTCTCTTTTAGTACTGATCTAGAAGACTGAATATTGGTACAATGTACAGCTAATTAATACAAACTTATATGTCATCAAGTCATCATTCAAGAGCTATAATAATTCGATTTTTTCTGGTTTTCTGTATTTTTCATTCGCAAGTTATGAATACTCAAGAACTAATCATTTGGTACCTACACCATTCTCCCTTAACAAAATTTGGAAAATCAATGAGTGTCCTCTACATAATTCAAGAAGATATAGATAATGTTATACCACTCGTATCCATATCGTCGCTGATCTTACAAAACCTCCTAAGTCCGATTTTTGGTCAAATATGTTTTATACATTTATTCCGACCAACTTTTCACGGCGCTTCTGTCTCTTGAAAAATTATTAGTCTATTCCAGTTTAATTTTGCGCTACGGGCAAATTCTTAAACCTTGTATGTTTAAGTCAAATTTAAAAAGCTCGTAAAGTCTGACTTACCATTGGAACCAAACGATGAGATAATCCTATATAGCGATGGGTGTACATACCAGAATCGCAATAATACAGTGAGTAATGGGTTTCTAAATCTTGCTGCACAACATAAAATTATAATAACTCGAAAGATTTTTGAGAAATGTCACACATTGAGCGCAGACTCCGAAACCAAGACATTTTTATACACCAGCTGGATACATTAATGCATGCAAACATGCTAGAATCAACCCACGTCCCTAAGTTAAATATTTAAGACATACTGTACTTTCTTTAAAAGTAAATAAAATGTCATTTTATAAATCCATACGACCTGGAAGGAAAGCAAGAGATCCCACTGTAAACACTATGTCTTCAGTACTGCCCAGATTTAACAATTAAGTATAAATTGAACTATACGGATGAGTGGCAAATTTTACCCCAGCGAAAAAACAATATTAAATGTCAAAATATAGATAACATACACTCCTTGTATAAAGAGCAACTAAAAATAAAAGTGGCAACATTTACAACAGCTAAAAGAAGTTTTAGATCAAGAATACCACCTTTTTTATGATCTACTACTACATGTATAATGTATTTTTTACTTTATCCAATGCAAAGCATGGGTAAAGTATTGTAATCGCTCTCGGGGCAAGCGTGGCTTCAAAAGGGTCCTCAGGTAAAGACTACGGAACCCATGGACTCAATTAAAGTCACAAATTGTAGTATTCAATTAGGTTGAATTTTAGCACGTGACGGTTTTGCCAAAAATTACATGGGGTCTCGTCGAGAGGCCAAAAAGTGCGATTTTTTCTTTTAGTGCGTGCGGATGGATGGATGTATGGATGGATGGATGGATGGATGGATGGATGGATGGATGGATGTTATCGCTTTTATGGCTCACGATTTTTTCCACACCGTTGCACCGATTGAAATGAAATTGAAAACCTACCATTAGTTTAACAAAATGAAGCGCTGATTAGTTTTTGGTACATATCGGCCCACAAACATTAGTACTTTATTTCAGTACTTTTTTAGTTTTTTCTAAATATCTTGAAAATGACTTAAGCCAATTTTGATGAAATTTAATATCCTAATTAAGTACCTTGGGGACCACAAAAAAGGTTAAATAAAGTTTTTAGTAAAATTATATTTTAAAGTACTTTACTATAGAGTAAGATGGTACTTTTTTAATTTTTTAAATTCTTTAAAATTTATTCATTTGAAAGTTTTAATATAGCTCATTTAGCCTTGCTTAAGTAAGAATGGATAGGCTTCTCTCTGTGAAATGCTAAAAATTTGGGAGGAATTTTTATGAGTAACCATAGCAACTGCGTTGTTTTCTTATCCGTTACCTTTGCTGAAGACAGAGAAATCGATTTTAAACTAAAAATAGCGATTGATTCTCATCTAGTACTTGAGGAATAATCATTCTATATTGGATTTTTGACGTTTCGGTTTTTATTAGTAACCATTGCTGAAGACATAGAGAAATCGATTTTAAACCAAAATAGCGATTGATTCTCATCTAGTACTTGAGGAATAATCATTCTATATTGGATTTTTGACGTTTCGGTTTTTATTAGTAACCATTGCTGAAGACATAGAGAAATCGACTTTAAACCAAAAATAGCGATTGATTCTCATCTAGTACTTGAGGAATAATCATTCTATATTGGATTTTTGACGTTTCGGTTTTTATTAGTAACCATTGCTGAAGACATAGAGAAATCGACTTTAAACCAAAAATAGCGATTGATTCTCATCTAGTACTTGAGGAATAATCATTCTATATTGGATTTTTGACGTTTTGGTTTTTATTAGTAACCATTGCTGAAGACATGGAGGAATCGACTTAAAATAAAAAATAGGGATTGATTCTCATCTAATACTTGAGAAATATCCATTCTATATTGGATTTTTGACGTTTCGGTTTTTATTAGTAACCATTCCTGAAGACATAGAGAAATCAACCTTAAACCAAAAATAGCGATTGATTCTCATCTAGTACTTGAGGAATAATCATTCTATATTGGATTTGACGTTTCGTTTTTATTACCTGCTGAAGACATAGAGGAACACTTAAAATCAAAAAGCGATTTTCTCATCTAATACTTGAGAATAAAATTTACATTGTTTTATGCTTAATTGTGCAAATAATTTGTACTCAAGCTTGAGTTGTTTGACATAAAAGAATTTAGTCTTTTTGATTTTAAGTCGATTCTTCTACATTTTCAGTAGAGGTTTCCATTAATAGTCAAAACATCAAAAATGGAATTCAATAAGGTTATTCCTCTAGTATTAGATAAGAATCGATCGTTATTTTTGATTTATTTATTTATTTTTCGAGGATCTTAACTTCTTTAGAATAGGTGTTGATTTTCTTTGTTTGCAAAAAAATAATAACACAGTTATATTTTTGATTTTAAGTCGTTTCCTCCATGTCTTCAGCAATGGTTACCAATAATAATCGAAACGTCAATAACCTAATGTAGAATTGTTATTCCTCAGGTATTAGATGAGAATCGATGGCTATTTTTGATTTTAAGTCGATTCCTCTATGTCTTCAGCAATGGTTACCAATAAAAACCGAAACGTCAAAAATCCAATGTAGAATGGTTATTCCTCGACTCTTAAATGAGAATTATTTTTGAATTAATTTCAATATGAACTACAAATTGCAAGTGATATCTGATTAATAATAAAGGAACAAACATATTAATATTTCAAATGAATTTGGATAAAGTTTAGCAACGATCCGTTGCAGTTTATTTCATGTTATATTTTATATTATTATTTGCAAAGTGTAAAATGAGTTTAATAAATGTCTAAAATTAATAAACAGTTATATTATTAGTATATAAGTGTACTATAATTTAAGTATTAAAACCATGTAAGTCTGAACTAAAAGTTATAATTAAAAGACTCAAAACCTAGTAAGTCTCAAAATATACTTTTATTATAAATTTTAAATAAAATAAACCATTAAAATCTTTTAATATAGCAATAATATTATGCTATAATAAAACAAATAATAAATATTGCATTGTATTTGTATATATTCGTGATTAAAAAGGTTTTTCCTGTTTTTCTGGCAAACTTTGAATTTAGGACTTACGAGATTTTGTAAGATCAGCGACTATATACAGTATTTGTTACTCTTTCTTTCAGCACATATATGGTTTACAAATGATCTTGGAAAAGGCTTTCACCTTGAACAACTAAAAAATTGCTAATCGTTATCTAGTTCCCTACGATTCCTTCTATGAGGGTTATAGATAGTTATTTTTATATTTCGAAATGACTGTTTGTATTTAGTCCCGCTTTGGAATTGAATCCAAAAAGTTAACCAGGCCATTGTCTAGTCTTCGAGGTAAAAACATATAGGATTTTAACTTCAAATTCGAACTTTTCCATATCATATTCAGGATTTAAAAATCAAGTGCGGACTTTTCCATATCAAATTCAGGATATTAAAAACAAAATCAGACTTTTTCAAATCAAATTCAGAATTTCTATAAAACCATGCATATTTTACATATAGTATTAAATTATAGCTTTTTAACTGAAAACGTTTCCTGAGAGTATAAAATGCTAATCTTGAAAGATTTTAGTTAATGAGCAGAAAATTGGTACACAAATATCTTAGAATGCACGAAATTTTAGATTTTTACCTGAAAACATTTCCTGAGAGTACAAAATGCCAATCTTGAAAGGTTTTAGTTAATGAGCTGAAAATTGGTACGCAAATATATTAGAATGCCCCAAATTTTAGCTTATTACCTGAAAACTTTTTATGAGAGTTAAATTAAAGTAAAACTTTTTCTTAACTATAACTTTTTTCTATTTTTTCAACTATTTATTAATAAATTCGGAATTTGATATGAAATAGTCTGATTTTGATTTTTAAGATCCTGGATTTGGTTTGATACATCCTGATTTGATTTTTAAGGAGGTTCTTTAGCGACAATCCACACAAAAAGTTTTAGCCTCGTAACCACTCTATAAATATGAACGGTGCTAAAATTTTAGGTTATGTTTTTTTAACGTGACTGTACTTTTTTTACTACTATATTATCTTTATGACTGGGTCGTTTCCAAGCCATTGAACTTATATCTCCATTAAAAATTATCCCCCAAATATGTTTTATTTTTTATCAAAACTACGAGGTAAATAATTTCAATTTTTTTAAAGTTATTTCAAATATATTATTCTAACAAATATTAGTTTTTCATCAAGATGGTGAAAGTCCTTCCATGGAATAAAATAAAATAATGATCATTTTCCCACCCTTTCCCAATTTCCCATTTTTAATTGCAATTATTTCATGTTTAGTGTGGTAAATCGTCTTCAAATTTTAACAGTGTGTTTATTATGCTTTTAATGACTTATATTCCAAGTTTCGAAGACTTCTTGAATTTGTGCATTTGTGAAAGAACTACCTTAAAATCCTGAATTTGATATGGAAAAGTCTGAATTAGAAGTTAAAAACCTATATATAACCAATTGATTTTTCTTTAGTCCAGGTGCCTGAGAAATCAAAATTAAAATATTTATTTATATCAATCAAAAGTCCCTCTATTCCTTATAAAATACATTTTTTAAGGTGGTTTTGAAACAGGTTCTGTAATTAATATAATAAATTGACATATGTGGTTTCCAGATTATAGAAAATTCGATCCTTTTCAGTCATTTGGAATGGTTGAAAACCCATCGAGGCGAAAAGAGTCATGTCGTAGATGTTGGATGACGTTTCGGTGGTTGTTGTTCCTTGTTCAGCGAAACAAAAAGTTCCCGTGGTAACCGTGCCCGACATCCAAGCCAGCCAGTTACGCTCAACTGCACCTGGGCTCAAGTTCCTTCGACAACGATGTCATCACCTAGCCAACCCAACCCATTCTTATCCACTTCGTTTGCTATTTATTTATAAATAACTTTGACATTTTATCCTTCTTTTTTTGATAGAAATACCTTTTAGATTTTTTAATTAATTTAAAATTTTTTTAAGAACAGAAGATAAAACAAGAACTACACATTTGTAAGTGGGATCCAAAATGGAAGGAATTCTGATAACAAATTGACATTTAAATTTTAAAACTCAAAATACCTAAAAAAAAACAACAACAACAGACTATTTGTTATAAGAACGGATTTATTGAAGGAGACAATAAAAGAGTGTGTCTTCTGCTGGAATTACGAGTATAAATTTTATTTATTTATAACGAGACTATAGTTTCGAGGGCTTTGCCCTCTTCATAAGTCTATTACAATGGATTCACAGGAATTTATTTATGAATCTGAAGAGGGCAAAGCCCTCGAAAATATAGTCTCGTTATAAATAAATAAAATTTATAATTCCAGCAGAGACACACTCTTTTATTGTCTCCTTCAATATATAAAAATTCTGCTACTCTCGGCAAAAACTTTCAATTTAAGAACGGATTTAATTCAAAAGTAATCAAAGTTATTTAAATTTTAATGGGAGAAGAGAGGGACGAAATCAAATTTCTAAATCTCTAATATTATTAAAAGCTGTAATTCTAAATATTTTTTTACTTTACCATACAGGGTATGGTCAAGTATTGTAATCGTGCATGAAAAAAGTGTTTGTTTTTTTTGCTTCTTTTTTACGAAATATCTCTAAAACGGCTGAAACTATTTTGATTAAAAAAATTGGGCGAAACCATGGCATTTCGGTCTACCAAAAAGCCCTAATAAGTGAACATCGAAAAAATTGTTTTTCGAGATAATAATTATTTTGTCAAAATGTCTGTTAGTCTGTTCATCTGTTAGTGTGTTAGTCTGTTATTCTGTTAGTCTGCGCGTTACCAAATTTTTGTGGACGAGCTAGCTCAAAAACTAGCGTGAATATCAAAACCAAATTTCACACGTAGTTTTGCTCCATTGAGATTAAGAGCTGATTAGATTTTGGTGCATATCGATCAATCGAAACTTAAGGGGGGGGGTGAAGGGGGGGGTTAAAAATTAAAAATCTAGTCCATTTGAGCAAATTCAACCAAATGTTGTATATATAATCAGTTGGACCCCAGAAGACAAAATGAAAAACTAACCACCCAAAATGGGAGGGGGGGGGGGGGTCAAAAAATTAAAAAACTAGACCCTTATACTAAACTCAACGAAATTCCAAAATATCTAATATAAGAACTTTGATAAGGGCTCTGTATTGTCTTTTTCAAATATGTACTATGTACCTACACTTTGAATAAGAATCTGTTAATCCACATCAATTATAATAGTAAAAAATATCTTAGACACGAATCCCTTGTTCGCACTTGGCCACTTTGTTAATTTTTGACTTAATAAACATTAAATTTAAGTATCAATTCACATTAAGGGTTGACATTTTGTTTAAACCACACTTGATCAGTTATAATCATTTATTGAATACGAACAAATAATACTTACAATTTACTTAGTAACTACTGTAGTACAAAATTTCAATCCTTAATAAATTTAATCACAAAAATACAAGCTTTAACAGCTACATATCTAATCTACTTACATAATCTTCGTCGTATTACTTATTCCCAATAGTATAGAAAAGGATAAAAATTAATTTAAAATTATCAATAGATAGTTGACATTAATACTTAAAGTGAAATCGACTAGTAGTTTTTATAAAATAAATTTTAAAATATTTTCTAACTTTTACAAAATCTAAAATATTTTATGAGAGTGTTGAAAGACACAATCTATTTAACATTATTTATCTATATGTAGATATTCTATTTTATATCTATTTTCATTTATATGTTATTTATCCTCATTTTATTTAAATAAATAAAAATTGAATTTTTTTTAATCCGTTTCGTTCTCATCGCTAACAGGTTTTATTTTGTTATTCATTTGATTATTTATATTCACTTTATGTTGAGATGTTGTTATTGCATTTTATATTTTGATTTTATCGAAAGTAAATGTTCATCGAAATGAAAATTTAAAAACCTTTTCAAATCGTAAATTGACACCTCTCTACTTCTCGTCTCTCCCTTTCAAAGCAATAGGAAATATTGTGGCATTAGTATAGTGTCACAAACACTCCCCTATTATTCAATTCAAATAATCAAATCAAGAAATTTACCTTGTAACATTTTTATTCATCCTAAGCTCTCATATTATTAGGTATTCTAATATAAAAGAAAACTATTGATAAATTCATCAATTTATTAAAATTTGAATTTTTAGTGAAATCACACATAATTAATTGATTTGTGTTCAATAAATAATTATAATTAATTATGTGTGATTCCACTAAAAATTCAAATTTTAATCAAATTAATCAACCCCATTTCATCTCCGCACCCACCCTGCACCCCACTAAGCACCCTTACCACCCATTCCACCCCCACCCGAGCCCCGTGCACCGCACCCCCGCACCACACCCAGTTTTTGCATATTTAGCTCCCTAGATGCCCACATATTTATGTATACAAAATTTGGTTGAGTTTGCTCCATGGTCAAGAAAGCTACGAAGCCTTTTGAGTTTTAGACCACAAAATCCCCCATTTTTCAGTTCAGGGGTTTAATTTCAAAAAATAAAAAAAAACTTTCCAAGATTTTGCATTAATAAACCTATGTACCAAATTTAAATGCTAAAGCTTAAAAACTCGAGGAGATAGAGCACTTTAAAAATTTCAAAAATTTACCCCAAAAGGACTATATCTCCCTTTTGGGGACAAATAGAGCAAAATACTCAAATATGTTTTTTTGTATTTCAATGCTTCACCTTTTTAAACTAAACCCATATCTAATTGAAAAGTTTTTGTTTTGCCGAGACTAGCAGAGTTGTTGATTCACAAAAAGAAACAAAAGTTGTCCTCTGCTTGATGCAAATAAACATACACACATATATATCGAAATTATATATCTGTAAATAAATAATATATATACAGATATATAATTTCGATATATATGTGTGTATGTTTATTTGCATCAAGCAGAGGACAACCTCATTGTTTCTCTTTGTAAACCCATATCGATATCTCTTTTTTGGTTTAAAAGATCTTGAAAAACTCTGAAAACTCATTTTGGGCCCTTTCCCCACTTTAAAGTTCGAATTTCAAACAATCCCTTCTTTCCACACCCATAAATCGTTGAAAGAATATATATTCAAAATTTCATCATTCTAGGTCAAGCGGTTTAGGCTGTGCGTTGATAGATGAAACTCTCTTTATACATATATATATTAAGATTAAACTTAAATATTACTTGAATGTTTTTTTCGGGTTAGACCATCCATAATATAATTAGAATATATGACTTTGATACAAAAAGGAGTAACATTTATACATGTTATAGGATTGGCCTGAGAAGTAGAAATTTCGGGGATTGTAAAGGGTGTTTTTTGGGGGTTATAGAACTTCTGACCCAGGTAGCTCTGACACCAGTTATCATGTGTCAATGATGTGAAGTTATGTTTATTCAGTAATGTTTGGCATTTCATTATCCTAAGATTAACTTCAGAACAAGAATTGCAAAAATTTTGTTCAGCGAACAGGCTCATTTTTGACTGATTGGCTATGTCGACAAGCAAAATTGTGACATTAGAAATAAGAGAATCCACAAGCTATTTTCATTCGAAACATTTCTAATGATATAAATTTTAAAATATAGATAATAGATTGAAACTTACATTAAGAGATTCCGGACGATGCCATGACGAATACACTATGATAAGACTTCCCTGGCTCATATGCTCATGGATCAGATGATCGCTGGAAAATTAAATCACGATTAATAAATCAAATAAATAATGAATATACTATATATAGTGATGGGCAAAGCAAGACTGCAAGACCAAAACAAATTCTGCTCATCACTAATTAATATAGGCAGAGGGTGTGATTGTAAAGTCTTCTATAGGGTAATAAAACTTTAAGATACGAAGTAGGTTTCACAAAAAAGAAATAAAACAAAATTGAGTTTTGAATTCGATATATTTCGGGGGTTAGCCCATCATCAGGAGTCTAAGAAAACTGATTACATATTGGAAAAATAGTTTTACAAGTAAGAATTTAAAAAAAAAATTTTATTTTTTAAAAATGTATGTGGTGTGGGAAATGTAGGGGAAGAGGGGGGTAGTTGTTCTAAGAATTAATATTTTCTATTGAGATTTGAGCTGGGTTCTATAGGGTGTTTAGAAAGTCCTGATCACTTTTAAGAAAAATATTATTATTATTTTGATTTTGAGTATTAATATTAGTGATGAGCAAAGCAAGACCTAGACCAAGACTGCAAGACCAAGACCAATTCTGACATACCACTAATCAATATAGGCAGAGGGTGTGTTTGTAAAGTCTTCTATAGGGTGTTTAGAAAGTCCTGATCACTTTTAAGAAAAATATTATTATTTTGATTTTGAGTATTAATATTAGTGATGAGCAAAGCAAGACCTAGACCAAGACTGCAAGACCAAGACCAATTCTGACATACCACTAATCAATATAGGCAGAGGGTGTGTTTGTAAAGTCTTCTATAGGGTGTTTAGAAAGTCCTGATCACTTTTAAGAAAATATTATTATTATTTTGATTTTGAGTATTAATATTAGTGATGAGCAAAGCAAGACCTAGACCAAGACTGCAAAACCAAGACCAATTCTGACATACCACTAATCAATATAGGCAGAGGGTGTGTTTGTAAAGTCTTCTATAGGGTGTTTAGAAAGTCCTGATCACTTTTAAGAAAAATATTATTATTATTTTGATTTTGAGTATTAATTTTAGTGATGAGCAAAGCAAAGTCTTGGCCTTAGAGTCTTGGTCTTGGTCTTGTTTTGCTCATCACTAAATATATATTATCTGCCTTCAGAGCAGGTGGTCTGGAGCTCAAACTCACTGCAAAAGTTTGACTGAATATAATATAACCTTTACATCAATTTGCACTATTTAAATATAATGTATATAAATATATACATAAAAAATCAAAATCACATAGGATCTGACCAAATGGGCTTTTGCCCCCAAAGTTAGCTGTTTATTTATTATCTTTCTTTGTGAATTTACCTAAGCATAAGATCCCTTAATTTTGCATGAAAATCCACAAATATTGGAATATTTCGAAAATACAAATTGAAATATCATTACAAATATTTCTCAACTTATAATATAATAGATATATATTGTAACTCACCTGTATTTGAGATTGTAAATTTGATAAATCGTCGATCGGAAGAAAAATTCCTTAAGATAATTAGAAGAGCAATTACGAGTATGATGGAGGCTTCTGAACTGGTTGGCCCCTAGGGCGCCTCGACAAGTTGAGACTCGAATCAGCTGTGACGTCACACGCACCTATAAGAACGAATAAAATAATACAATATTAGAAATATATTTAATTCACGCACACTCACACACGCTTCTCCAGATATATAATGAGAGAGAAAGAGAGCAAGATAGAAGTCCTACTCTCTCACTCGCACTCACACTCATACTTTATATACTAGGGGCAGAGACGTGCCCAGGGGACCTAAACATAAAAAAGTATTTGGGTCCCGGCTAGCCCCCTGAAACACTCTGATTGACACTAAATGTAAAATTAACAAAAATCTAAAATAAAATATGTTTAAAATTTTATTTAAAATAGCTTTTATTCCAATATTTTTATATCAATAAATACCCACATACATAAATTTATAAAATTATTTTTTCTCTTTTTTACTTTATCCAATGCAAAGCATGGGTAAAGTATTGCAATCGCTCTCGGGGCAAGCGTGGCTTCAAAGGGTCCTCAGGTAAAGACTACGGAACCCATGGACTCAATTAAAGTCACAAATTGTAGTATTCAATTAGGTTGAATTTTAGCACGTGACGGTTTTGCCAAAAATTACATGGGGTCTCGTCGAGAGGCCAAAAAGTGCGATTTTTTCATTTAGTGCGTGCGTATGGATGGATGTATGGATGTTATCGTTTTTTTGGCCCACGATTTTTTCCACACCGTTGCACCAATTGAAATGAAATTGAAAACCTACCATTAGTTTAACAAAATGAAGCGCTGATTAGTTTTTGGTACATATCGGACCACAAACATTAGTACTTTATTTCAGTACTTTTTTAGTTTTTCTAAATATCTTGAAAATGACTTAACCAATTTTGATGAAATTTAATATCCTAATTAAGTACCTTGGGGACCACAAAAAAGGTTGAATGGGGTTTTTAGTGGAATTATATTTTAAAGTACTTTACTCAAGAACATATTAATATTTCAAATGAATTTGGATAAAGTTTAGCAACGATCCGTTGCAGTTTATTTATTTTATTATACATACAGGATATGGTCGAGTATTGTAATCGTGCATGAAAAAGTGTTTTTTTTCCCTTCTTTTTTTCGAAATATCTCAAAAACGGCTGAAACTATTTTGATTAAAAAAATTGAGCGAATCCATGGCCTTTCAGTCTACAAAAAAAGCCCAAATAAGTGAACATCAGAAAAATTATATTTTTTGAGATAATAATTGTTTTGTCAAAATGTCTGTTAGTCTGGTTGTCTTGTTGTCCGTCCGTTAGTCTGTGCGTTACCAAATTTTTGTGGACGAGCTAGCTCGAAAACTAGTGTGAATATCGAAATCAAATTTCACACGTAGTTTTGGTCCATTGAGATTAAGAGCTGATTAGATTTTGGTGCATATCGACCCAAAATTAAGGGGGGTAGAGGGGGGGGTTAAAAATTAAAGATCTAGGTCGTTTGAGCAAACTCAACCAAATTTTGTATACATAATCAGTGGGAACCCAGAAGTCTAAAAATCCAAAAAACTAACCCCTCACCTACATGATTATAAATAGTTTTATTAAATATTAAATATAAGTGAGGGGTCAGGTTGTATGGTAAAGTCAAGTGGATGGTCACATCAGAACACGTCAGCTTATTTTTTAATACTTTGGTGCTCTCTCCCGAAAAAACTTTGAGTACATGCTCCTGGCTTGTGCTTTAATAAAATTATGGCTAAGGGCTTAAAAAATGAATGTTCAATTTTTCATAAGTATAATTAAAAAATAAAATATAATTATATCAGTAACATATTTTCACGCACATACCCGATGAGGGATGTTATAATTAATAAATAATATTAATATTTATAAAACATTTTCATTAATTTTAACAGACAGAAAATGTAAAATTAAATTAATTTAATAGTTTTCTTACAATTACATACTAAATGTTTTGATAAAACTTTCAATCCATTATAATAATATTTGCTCTGTGTGGCGGTTTAGATCTAAAGATGATCCTTATTTGAGGAATATTTATTTAATAAAGTCATTTGTAATTTATAAAATAAAATTTATTTTAAAATAAGTCCAAATGCCTGGAGAAAATGTGAAATCATTTAAGAGATGTTCTCTTTGTTAGCGGCATTGTTAAAGAGGCGCCACCAGCGCTCTCAATTGTTAATCGATTTCAAATTCAAATTTGAATTTTGTTATCAAAGTAAATTTCTAATATACATGGTGCATATGGGCGTTGGCAGCAATTTTCCAAGGGGGGTCCAATAAAACCTCAATATAGATTTAGAGCAAAAATAAGCCGGCCAAGTCTGAGTCGGACACGTATACCGAGGGTTGCGTTTCTTTTATAACTTCGAAAATATTTAAGTTATCAAATTCATTCTTATTTATAGTTGCTAATTCGTATCACCCCAACCTCATGACCCCTCCCTATAAATAGAGGAATAATAGTAGTTTAAAACTTCTTTCTGAGGAAAAAGTATTGCTGTGATATTTGTAATAAGAACAGTGTACACCAAGTTACAAGAAAGTGTGTTTCGCTAATAGTCATTACAACTTTAGACCTACTAGTTGTACTGTGTATTTTATTCACTTCTAAAGAATTAGAAGAGGCTTGTTTTTATTACCTTCTGTTGAAGTTTTAAAACTAGACAGATTTTATTTTTTTATATTATATAGGTGTTTTAGGGCGCATCAACGACAAGGGTTATGAGCGCCTCAAAGTTTATTTTGCTTTGTATGCGGTCAGGGACGGCGGAACCGTGGGGTCAGAGGGGTCAGCTGACCCCCCTGGGAATTTGTCTACGTATTCCATACCCCCAGACCCCCCGGTAGGCCTACATCACTTTTCAAGTTTTGACCCCCCTGGCCTAAGATCGTTCCGAAGTGCCTGCTCTTTGGGAAGCTAGAAAATTTTCATGGGGGTTCAGTCCACAAAGCAAAATATTTAGTGGGAATTATTTTTTATTAAATCAAATAGGAACTTCAAGAAAGAACATAATTCTTGATTAAACATATGAAATATGTTTAATTAAGGTTAGTTTACCATAAGAAACAGTTTGTCGTTGCCGTTACTCATCCCATGAACCCTGCCCTTTGGGGGGGGGGGTTCTGACTCCCCCCCCCGTAGCTACGCCCCTGTTTGTATGTGCTATATTCCATGCACTGTATCACAGTCTAAGGACAAATAAAATAACATGATAAATTTTATAAAATAATAACAAAATAGAGCTATACAAAATAGCAACACAGATAAAACCGAGGGATGAACCGCAATTGGAATTAGATGTACATCGTCTTTGGAATTGTGTGGAATTATTTTGGAATTCATTAGATAATGCCCCTTCATCATCTATTGTCTTCTACTTTGAAATGAAAGTGGAAGTGGAAGTAGGTGTACACAATATTAGGTCGCGGTTCACCCTTCGGATAAAACTATATAAGATAACAACGCAGATAAACTATACAAGAAAGCTTTTATTTGTAGGATATAATGCTAATTTTTGAACCCCTTGCAGAAATTTCAATTTCTTAACCCTCCCTGGTGGAACAGATTAAATTAATTCAGGGGTCGAAAAATTTGCAAGTCCGCCATAATGACATTAACCACATACCAAATTGAAAAGAAGAATTATTCAAAGTAAAATAAAAATGGTTTTGTTTTAAGTTTGAGAGTGTCTTAATAAATCGTACTTAAATTTTTTTAAAGAATTCAACCTAAGGCAGAAGAAGCGTTAAAAACAAATTCATTTGACCTATCTTGATCTTAACACTCGGGGGAAAAAAACTTAATTTAAATTCATTAAGTTAGATAAGCAAGATGAAAATATTTCTATTTCCTAGATACACACACAAAGGGGCATAAGTGTGGGTGGAATGGTGTGGCGGGTTATAAATTAGAATGTTTATTTGACTTGGGCCGGTGTCGGCCACCCGGTGGCCTCCTCGGACACCCGCTGCGTAAGACATTTATTTATTTATAACTAGATAAAAACGTGAAAAATCGGTAAATGAAAAATGGTGCATTAATGTGTGTGCACTTCGCTATAATAAACACTTATAGATTGATATCCAAGTCAACAGGGGGACAATTTATAGCCGTTGATGAACAAGGGTTATGCGTGAGGTCCTCCGAAGACCCGAAGACCCATCCACTTGTCTCAGGAACAACTACTACCTCCTCCACCTGCCTTACTCAGAATCAAACACAATTAACAACCTGAGCATTTTTGTTGAGTAAAAATAAATTATCTTTTTTATAAAAAATCTACCATTCAAATTCTAAATATTAAAAAAAAAACAGGTGAAAAATTGTTCTTTAAAAACATAAATAAAAAAAAATGCTATTTATCTGCCATACCGAGTGTTAGCAATTACTATTTTGGAGTAGGATTCTGATTCTGTGATACACCTATGCCTAAGGCCTTATTAACTATTAAGCAAATAAGTATGTCAACTGCTAAATAGACTTCCATACTGAAAGTTCGGCACTTAATATACAGGGTGTTCCACAGAGCTCGTACATTAAAAGTTTTCATGGAAGGAGTTGAGAGAAAATTTTGAACTTTGACATAAATATGTTTTAAAATATGCTCTTTTTAAATAAATTAAACAACTTTTGGAAACTTTCGGATTTGCCGCAACTTTCTTATATTCAATGGAACTCCCTAAATATTTTTCCATCATTAGATTAAGTGTTAAAACACAGATCATTTTGTATAATGCACTCGATGTCTAAAATTTATCATTTCTGAGTTATTTTAGATAGTTTGTTAAATCGACCAATTTAGCGTTCATATTTAAAAATTAATATTAATCAAACTAATTAATTTGATCAATCAGAACTCTTAATTAGACATTACAGAATCTTATACAATCATAAAAATTCAAATTTTATATCCAGGATGACCATAATAATCGTTTAATTCGGCAAATCAAAAAGTTGTTAATACTCAATTTTTTTCAAATGGAACATGGCATAAATTTTAGTATTTTTGAATTCTACATAAAAATCTAATAGAAGTTTATTAAATATTCTCTATACCTAAAATGAATAGTTTTTTAAATAAAAAATATTTTAAATTTCACTCGTCCAGATTTTATTTGTTATGTATAAATAATTAAGATCTGCATGAGTGAAATTTAAAATATTTTTTATTTAAAAACTAATCATTTTAGGTATAGGGAATATTTAATAAACTTCTATTGGATTTTTATGTAGAATTCAAAAAATACTAAAATTTATGCCATGTTCCATTTGAAAAAATTGAGTATTAACAACTTTTTGATTTTCAGAAATAAACGATTATTATGGTCATCCTGGATATAAAATTTAAATTTTTATGATTAAGATTTTTTAATGTCTAATTAATAGTTCTGATTGATCAAATTAATTCTACAAACAATAGTTCGAACAATGGTTCGATCACATATGTGTACCGGATTTTGTGTATAACTCCTAATTAACTGAAGATGGCCAAATAAAATTCAGGCCGAAACGTTTTATTAAAGGTGTTTTATTGAACCCAGTGATTCCATCTTTGTCAGATACCTCCTCCTTCATCTAATACAGTTTCATCACAGCCACGAACTCTAACAATAGTTTAATTATTATTAATTTTTAAAGATGAAGGCTAAATTGGTAGATTTTACAAACTATCTAAAATAACTCAGAAATGATAAATTTTAGACATCAAGAGCATTATACAAAATCATCTTAGTATTTAACACTTAATCTAATGATGCAAAAATATTTGGTAAGTTCCATTGAAAATAAGCAAGTAGACGGCGATTTCGGCAAAGTCGAAAATGTCCAAAAGTTGTTAATAATTTATTTAAAAAGAGCATATTCCAAAACATAAATATGTCAAAAGTTCCTCTCAACTCCTTCCATGAAAATTTTTAATGAACGAGTTCTGTGGAACACCCTGTATATATATAATTTTACCTGAATGACCCGTCAGTCCTTGAATTCAATAATTCTGCTCGCCTTAGAGGCCGGCAAGTAGCAGAAAAATAATTATATCTTCCAAAATCAATGAGAGTGGCGTAGCCGGAAAATTTCCATGGGGAGGGTAATCAATCCACAAATAAAAATATTTAGTGGGAATTTTTTTTATTAATAAAAATCGACTAGTTAAATTGTGTTTTTACGCGGAGTTTTGGGGTAGTTGTAATTTCTTGGACCCTTTATGTTTTTGGGTGTGCTGAATCCGAATCTGAGGTTTGCTAACAAAATTTCGTGACTGAGCATTGTCAAAAATGCAAAAAAAGGTAAAATTTCCTTTTCAAAATGAAAGATCATAAAATTTCCTTCAATGGATATGACCCGAATCCTCAAAAGTGTCATGGAAAATCCTGGATATCTATAAATCTGAGTTTTATCAAAAAAGTGGTTCAAGTAAACGTTCAAGTAAGTAAAATTTCCTAGAGAATGAGATAGAAATCAAATTTCTAGGATGACAATTTTTTGAAAAAATGGATCATTTCCTGTCATGGAAAATGCTGGAAGGAGAAAAAAGCTAAATGATGAAATTTGTAGAAAATTTTATGACCTTTCATTTTGAAAAGGAAGGTTATTTACGAAAAATTGATAGTTTTCGAGTTATAAGCAGAAAACAGCCAAAAAAATGAGATCTTTTACTTTTTTGCATTTTTGACAATGTTTCGTCACGAACTTTTGTTAACAAACCTCAGATTCGGATTTAGAACACCAAAAAACATATAGGATCAAGAAATCAAAACTACTCAAAATTTTCCACGACTCTTTAGAGAATAATTTAACTGGACTAAAAAGGTAAGTACTTAATAATAATAAAAAAGAACATAATTCTTGATTAAACATATGATATATATTTAATTACGGTTAGTTTGCCATAAAAAACGGTTTGTCGTTGCCGTTACTCATCCCATCAGCTCCTGCCCTTCGGGGGGTTCTGACTCCCCCCCCCCCGTGGCTACCCCTCTGAATGAGCTTATAAAACTCTTCAGGAATCCATTTTATTAGTTTTACGGATACAAATTTTTGTTTAATTTTTGTCAAGTGGTGTAATCATGCGTTTTAAACGTTCAAGAAATTTTTAAGTATGTAGGTACTAATTATTCTGTTATATTGGTTTCTCTATTTATATTTTGAGAGTCTTGTCAGGTTTTAATTTCTATCTTAAAAAAAAAAAAAAAAAAAACAAGTCATTTAAACAAGAAGAACTTTTTAAGCATCTGTGATTTCAAAATCTTATTAGGAAAATTTAATAGATAGAAATAAAATAAAGATGCGTGTATTTTTTATTACGAACATCCAATCTGTTTTTTAATAGGGCCATATGTAAAAGAAACGAATGCAGAGCACACTTGTCGGCTATAAAGTAAGATAGAGGCGCTGTGACAAAGGTTCCCGAGGGATTCTTCCCTTCCCAAAAGGAGGACACCTGAGCTCAATGCCCCTTCCTCCTTCAACGACTTACATCTGTTATTTTGTAACTTTACGGAAGTGTTTAAAAGATAAAACACGTCTTAGAAAAAACATCAGAAAAAAAATTAAATAAAAGACTGTTAGTTGTAAATTGCAAATGAAATTAAGTCAAGACAGAGTGAGGGTTGTTTGTAAGAAAACAAGAGGTTGTCATCTATTAGATCCGAGATGGAATGAATTATTACTTTACTATACAGGGTTTGGTCAAGTATTGTAATCCTGCATGAAAAAGGTGTTTTTTAGCTTCATTTTTTTCGAAATATCTCAAAAACGGCTGAAACTATATTATTGAAAAATATTGGTGTTTTGCTCTACAAAAGCGTCCTAATGAGAGAACATCTAAAAAATTATATTTTTCGAAATATTAATGATTTTGTTAAAATGTCTGTTACTATGTAAGTTACCAAATATTGTGTACGCTCTAGCTCAAAAACTATGTGGGAATTTAAAAACGAAATTTTACATATAGATTCTTTATATTGAAATTAAGAGCTGATTAAATTTTGCATGGATATCGAACCAAGTTTATAAGTTTAATATTATAAATTATTTAAAAAGAACGTCATTATAAATTGGGGGAAATATTTTTACATATTCTATTTTTTAGTGTGCCAACATAATAAACTTTATTTCTTTTTCTAGGGGGGGGGGGCAGCTGCCCCTCTTCCTGCCCAAAGCTGGGCACATCCTTCCTATGTAATATTACGTCTCATGGGCCACTTTTATTATAATACTATATAAAGAGAGAAGAGGCCTAAACATGACCCTTTCCGAAAAATCCCCCCTTCAAAAAAAATCCTTCTAGCTACCACCGTTCAGTGTGCATGGCCCCCGCATCAAATTTCAGGCCCGGGGCCCAATATCTGAACCGGGCCCCTTATAATGGAATAAGTATGTTTTTTTATGAACCGGAAAAATTTGGTCACCCTACGGATTTTTTTCTAACATACCCCCTTAAAAAAAATAAAAATATGACACATCGAGGGGTGAACCGCGATTGGAATTAGGTGTACACCTCTTTGAAATTATGTGGAATTATTTTGGAATTCATTAGATAATGCCCCTTAATCTATTGTCTTCTACTTGGAAATGAAAGTGGAAGTGGAAGTAGGTGTACACGATATTAGGTCGCGGTTTATCCCTCGTGTCACATCTGGACTGCGGGCCCGGGGCTCACAGGTGCACTTGGACCCCCTTGCAGGGGCTATGTCAGTATGGCTGAATTTGTGATAATCAAATAACTAGATCAAATTAACCTCCTTCTAATCTTAGTCTTTTTTGAAATCTTGGATTATGATGGTAGTAATTGAATCCGGACCCGCATATCCACCTTTATATTTAAGTTCATAAAAGCCTTCCTTACAAAAGCTTGAAGCTTGCAATACGACCTTAGAAGTAAATTTAATAATAGCTCTTATAAAAATTCAATTATGGGGATTGGAGAAAAAATACAATTTTTTTAAAGACTAAACTTTGCGGAAATTTTAGTGATTCGGCAATTTTTCGTTATAGAATGATTTACCTCTAAGCTAGAAAATTAAACTCAAAGAGAAACAAATAGGTTGTCCTCTGCTTTATGCAAATAAATATACACACATATATATCAAACATAAATTGTTTGAGACTATAGTTTCGAAAGCTTGGCCTTCATCATCAGTCATTTTTAAATTGAATCGGTGAGTTGAAAAAGGTACACATTCCAAGCGCATAAACTTTCGGAAAACTAAAAAAATAGATCTGTGTCGTAGGACACCGGATAGGAACGAAGTTCCTTATTATAAAAATATTAATTTTAAGTTCTATTCTAGGTATAAAGAAAAATAATTATTCGGGTATACATTTTTTATTATGATTTTTTTATCGATAAAAAGCAAAGAAACTACTTTATAAAATTATCTTAACACCTTTATTTTATTTACAATGATTTATAAAAATATATAATATATAATAATAATAATATACAAAAAGAAACAGGTATTTATATGAATAATAATAATTAAGCATAATTATGTTCTATCATAGAAACTATAGCTTTATGGTAACTAAAATAAGTTTTCATTATCTTTTCTATGCTTCCGAAGAATTTGTTGACGCTGTGCATTATTTAATCTCCGTATATTTTCAGTACGAAAATTAATTACAGTTATTAATGGCAATAATAATTTTATTAAAAATGTATATAATTTTCATACCATACCTTGGATCTTTTGTATTTTTTTCTTTATTCTTTTGTCGATACTCTGTTGATATAGCCTACTTGTTTTTTTTTTTATATTTTTCTCCGATACTGAAATTGATTATAAAATCATTAATTTCTCGTCTGATGTCTACTAACTTTACAGTCGTATTTAAAATTACACTGCAAAATATTATAATATATATAATATATATACATTATATACCGTACCTTGTTTTTTTTTCCCCGCTCCCGATACCTTTTTGGTACTCGGATTTTTTTTTCGTATTTCTTTCCTTCAAAGAAAATAAAATAAAAAAATGTTAAAATTAAATCCATGAGTGCTAATCGAGGGAGGGGATGGAGAGGTGGGTACTGAACAAACTTGTATGGAAATATTTTTTGAATTTGAGAAAAAACAGTATATGAATTTATACAATGTTTTACTCAGTATATTATATAAATATCTAACTAATAGATACTCTAATAATAAATAAATAAATAATCTTAGATATTTTAATAATAATTCATCAAATCCTCGTTGGAAATCAAATTCCAAGGAATTTTTTCTTCTTCTTTAATTTTTATTTCCTTAAATAGAATAAATAAATAATAAAATTCAATTAATTAAATAAATAAATAAATTATAGGAATTAGTTATGAAATCAATTAGGGATTCACGGGGATTTTACACATACACCCACGATTAATATATAACGCTTACCTTTAGTAGATTTTTTTTAATTGATTATTTTCTTCTATTAGCTGGAAATATAATAAATAAATTAGTAGAATTATTGCAATATTCTTTTATTTATTTTCATTTCATTTTCATTTATTTATTAATTAAGTAAGCACACCTTTGTTATTTGTTGCTGAATAACGAAATGTTCTGAATGTTCTGTCTCTGAATTCGATGCCATTTTATTGAATTCTATTATTCTGTCTATTAAATTAATAAAATTTTTAAAGAGGATTATTTCGATAAATAGAAGCAGAGAGGTAGAGGAGGGTAATGAAATAATACCTGTTGAATCGAAAGATTCAACATCGAACAGCATCGATTCCCGACCAGAGCACAAGCCAGAGGCCCCGCCCCCAGAGTGGCTGAGTGGATGCGCGCGCATGAGCATTGGCTCGCTTGTTTTTATTTAACGTTACGGACACTTTTCACCGACTAGGGTACCACCCCGAGGCGTCCCATAAGGAACTTCGTTCCAAAAACTGATTTTAAAAAACAATTATGTTTAAAATAATTTGTTTTTATGTGCAATTTTGTTTGCCACACTGAGATCTACAAATTTGCCATTGACAACATTTTTGTAAAAAAAATTATTTTTTTCAAAAATCAGTTTTTTTTTAGTTTTCCGAAAGTTTATCGCGCTTGGAATGTGTACCTTTTTCAACTCACCGATTCAATTATAAATATTATTTTTCATGGGGTCAGTATCGCGTAGATATTGAAAAAAAATTTCTTACTTAGCAAACAAGACTGACCCCGTGAAAAATAATATTTATAATTATAAAAAAGACTGATGATTAAGGCCAATCTATAGTCTCAAACAGATAAATAATATATACAGTATACACATGTATATATTTGATATATATGTGTGTATGTTTATTTGCAACAAGCAGAGTACAACTTCTTTGTTTTTCTTTATGATTCAACAACTCTGCTACTCTCGGCAAAATAAAAACTTTTCAATTAGAAAAATTAAAGCTTAGTTTAGATGTACAGTTTATTGATAAATACACCTGTGATAAATTTCAATTCATCAGTTTTAACATTTAGCTAGCTGTATATCGTCAGCTTTTAGAGTGTAAACCTGCTAACTCCATTTTTTATCATATATGACATATTAATACCGTTCTAAAGAAAAAGAAATGCAGCATCGTCCAAGTAAAACTGCTACTTAAAATTACGATCGTAATTGTAGAAAAAAATGTGAAAAATAGTTTCTTTCCATAACAACAATTTTAAATTTTGTTTGTTTTTTCTCTGCCCTGTAAAATTTCCTTGTTGTGAGTTAGCAGGTTTACTCTCTAAGGCGAAGATATGATAATTAAAATTTTTCCGATTTTTTGGATTCTTGAATTTTTGGGAAATGTAATAATTTTCGAAATTAGTTGTCAGTAAATAAATATTATTTTATTTAAAAAACAACACTTATTTATGTCACGTCTAGTATTTTTAATACTTACTTATTTTAAATAATATACGGGTCAAAAAATGAATGAAAGGATTAAAAATAAATTAGTTGAAGTAAAGAAATTTTTTTTTGAAACTTTTTTAAAAATTTTTTAAATATAAAATACTACTTAGGTAGGTTTCACATAAATAATTGTTCACATCTAAATAATTGTTGATGGGATTATTCCACGAAATATATATAGAGTCGTGCTAAACAAGCATCTGATCTTTTATTTATGTGATACCTACCTAGTATTTTTAACCGACTTCAAAAAAGGAGGAGGTTCTCTATTCTGACTGAATTTTTTTGTGCCTATGTTACCTCATATCTCCCCAACTGAATAAACCGATTTTTGAAAATAATTTTGCATCGGGTTCAGTCTACTTTCCGATTGGTCCCAATTTCGTTTTTTCATAGGTATTAGACCTTTTTTGTTAGGTTTGATTAGGCCTAACTTCTTTGTTTATGAACCGATTTCGATGGTTCTTTTTTTATTCGAAAGGGGGTGTCTTAGGGATGGTGCCATTTATTAATTTGGTCAAGTTCTGATGATATGATCACTATTAATAACATCACTAAAAAGAGAAAAAATAAAAATAATTTTAAGAAAAAAATAAAAACCGACTTCAAAAAATTAAATGCAACAAAATAAAATACACTAAAAGGTATAAAATAACTATTATCTTATTTAGTTACAACTAAACGACGAAATATTAACATGAAATTACTTTTTGAAGTCGGTGCCAAACAAACTATACCTATAAGCGCAGCGTACCCACCAAACTAAGTAAGATTCGTAGAGTGCGATTCATAAAAGGTATATGTTTGGCACCGACTTCAAAAAGTAATTTCATCTTAATATTTCGTCGTTTAGTTCTAACTAAATAAGATAATAATTATTTTATACCTTTTAGTGGATTTTATTTGTTGCATTTAATTTTTGAAGTCTGGTTTCGTTATTTTTTTCTTAAAAATTATTTTTATATATTTTAAATTTTAAAAAGTTTCTAAAATAATTTCTTTACTTCATTTAATATGTTTCACCAAGAACCACACCGTACTCTGCATGTAAGTAAAAAAAAGTAAATTAGTTGCTTACTTTACTAGTCAACGCCCACCCTTGGCTGTTGGGCCATTTGGCGACACGCTGAGCCAGTATAGATTCAGTACTCCGCTCTCTCCTCATCCTCAAACGTGTGATATAGGGCCGGTCAGTCGGGCAATTGTGCGACATTCATTTGCTCATGACCACACAAATTAGTGAGTCACAGGTAATGAGATATTGTGTGAATCTGAAAAATTATAGCAGAATGAGACAAAGTGTTTTCTACAATCCATCATAAAATGGCTTGCACAATGAACAGAAAGGTTCGCCTGAGAGATAGTCAACTTAACATACGTCACGTAACATAGATTGAAACTGTCAAACCAAGGGTTCTGTAGTTAATAAATAAAAATACATAATATCATGAAGATCAAATAATAGTTATTAAATATCTAATAGCAAATAATAGTATTCATATCGCTCGTGGGCTGCAATCAAATTCGCCCCTGTCTTGAATATTGCTCGCATTTGTTGAGGGGCCCCAAGTATTCTCTTAATACCCTAGACGCAATTCAGAGGCGAGCTATCAGACTGATAGGCGATCCTACATTAACTGACACCTCGACTCCCTAGCCCATCGTAGATCTGTCTCCGCCCTTTCCCTTTTTTATAGGTATTACCATGGCTTTTGTTCTGACGAAATTAAATCGATAATCCCACCAAGGGCTTCATTTGCGCGAAATACACGATTTTCTAAAACTCAACACCCCTACGCGCTTAAACTGGATACTAATCGAACAAACGCATTCGCCAATTCATTTATCCCTATGACATCTAGAGACTGGAACTCTCTTCCCCCGACCGTCTTTCAGCAACTTATAACCTTCAATCCACATATCAGAATGTGAAAAACTTCGTTCTTTCAACCAGCAATACTGGCATATCTCTCAGTTTAATATTTGACTGCTAGATGACAGAGGTGACTGTGGGTCAGTGGCTAGAGTGTCGGGTCGCTGACTCGAAGATCGCTGGTTCGAGACCGAGTCTCGGCAGATAGATATTTGCAGTCACCTCCTCTTGGAAAGTAATGGCAACCTACCAAGAGTATAATTGCCTAGTCACCTCTCCAAATTAGCCGTTCGGAACCGGCGTTAAAAAGTAGGTCCCGTATATCTGTGTAAAACAACTAAACACACTCAGCACAGGTATATGTGGAGAGGCGCCGACACCCGTTTCGGGTTTGGCACTCGAAGAAGAAGAAGATGACAGAACTGTCTCTATTGCATTTTCTATTTCTTTATTAATATGGGCTGCAATACTGACTTCTTATTAATGTGTCCATTGCTTGGTGGAACACCTGGACTTTCCAGGAGTCAATAGTGGTACTTTTTTGAGTTGTGCCGGTGTTGCACACATACATCGTTTTCTTTCGTGGTATATTTCGTGTTATGCCAGTGTTGCAGAAATGTTTGTTTTATCTCTCTTGTTCAGTTCAACTTGTGCCGTTTTTTATATTAATTTATTACTATTATTACGCCTTTTATTCGTCAAATTTGAGAATAAAAAATGAAAATGAATGAAATGCCTTCACAGCCCGAGCGGAATGGGCTGGAGGATGACTTGATTAAGCACCCTTGGACTCGCAAACTTTTCGCATGTTGAATGATTCATACAAAATCTGTCGAACAATTTCCTTGTCGATTCCTGTCATTTGAGCAAGACCTCGGATACTCAGAATACGATTTTCGCAAATCAATTTACCAATTTTTTCGTCCGTTTTAGACGTTGAGGGTCGTCCAAGGCGCGGATCGTCTTCGGTTGTTTCACGTTCCTCTTTAAACATTTTAAACCACTCAAAAACTTGTATGCGCGATAAACATACATTTCCATTCTTTGAACATAGCATAGGCAGTTTTTATTTATATACCTAAATCTTTATCCCATCAATTAAGAGCATGGTTTACGGTCATAAAATCTTTAAACGCATTTATCTCAAAACTTGATTTTTGAGTTGTGCCGCTATTGCGGCCTACAAGCGTTATAATAGCTAATGATATATTTATTATAACTATTATTTGTTGTTTTCTAATATTTGATTATTTGGATATTAATTAAGAAAACGTAATAAGGTGCAATGATTGTCAACAGAGTGTTTGTAAAAAATCAAGCAGCTTGAGAAAGATTAAATTAAGAAATTGAATGTTACAACTGATAAATGATTATAATCGTTGATTAACCACCTAACATGCACATCAATTATTTTTATTTGTTCGTTGAATACCAAAAGACAAAATCTCATTAAGTGAATTTCATTCCCCCATATAATACCAATTGCATATTGGTGTTTGTTGGCATAATTCAGGGGTGGCCACAACGTGGCTCGCGAGCCGCATGCGGGTCTTCAGTCAATCTCGTGCGGCTCTTGAACCCTCTTGAATAATACCGATTTTAAAAAGTATAATAATTAAATTAAAAATTGAATAATGACGACCGTCCGTACCGATGTATCTTGGTACTGTTTAGTGAGATGGCTATCGGTAGGCCAGGTAGATTTTTTCAATTACTTGATCCAAGTTTATGCAAGATAACGTAAAAATTTTCCTTGAAATTTATGACCCCCCAATGTTTGTTAGATTTGGGTTTTTTTACCTACGTTAGATTCAGCATTTACAAACGCTAAACAAGGAAGAGAAAAACTTATTTCTGATTTAGCGCAGAGTGTATTATAGCTTTCATAGCAAATTAAGACTCTTTCGAAAAGACCTTGAAGCTAAGACACCTTAGCTCACTTCAAATGTTTAAAGAAAATTAATGTTGTTCTGGTGGAAACAGAAGATTATTTGTGCAAAATATTTATCTGGTCTTACTGAAGAAATAAATGACAGATTTAATGATTTGAGAACACTCAAACCTTCATTTTATAAAATAAAAATGTGTCTTTTTTTAAATAAATCATTAATTAATCTCCAAACAATGTGGCTCGCTTTGATAACAGTTTTATAAATTTGCGGCTCCTAAAGTTAAGTTTAGTAGCCACCCCTGGCATAATTCTTCATTTTATTATTTCATTATCTGGTTAGAAAGGGGAAACAATAATGAATAATCCAATAGGATTGAACGGATATAGCGTTTGATGCGATGCCTGTTGAAATGGGTCTGGGTCGATTTAATTGAATTGAGTCAAGTGTATAGCCCGAGGAGGTTGTGGATGGTGCTAAGGACCTCCCTGGGGAGGAGACGCAGACGCAAATTGCATTAGCAACCCTCCCCGATACAATTCAACATAGATCATGTTTCTTCATTTCCACGTTGCTAGAGAGCATTAATTTTCTAAATATGGATTGCTCCAAGTCGGAATATACACATGTCAGATTATTGATATTTAAACCCAGTGGTTCTTAACCTTTTTAATCCGGGACCCAAATTTGTGAAATATTTTCATGTCGCGACCCAAAAAAGTCAAATTTTTTCCATTACTTTTTTTTTAAATCATACTTATGAAATTTTCTTAAATTTTACAATGATTACCTTGTTTTTACTCATATATAAATACAATGTTAAACTTAAATTGAAAGTTTTTGCCGAGAGTAGCAGAATTTTTATATATTGAAGGAGACAATAAAAAGAGTGTATCTTCTGCTGGAATTATAAATTTTATTTATTTATAACGAAACTATAGTCTCGTTATAAATAAATAAAATTTATAATTCCAGCAGAAGACACACTCTTTTATTGTCTCCTTCAACAATGTTTAACAATAGGGATAATCAAAATTAATTTTGGTTCCAAAAATTTAATGAAAAAGGATGTGTTTTTAATATTTTTACTTTGAATAGTACTGAACAAATTAAAATATATTTTTATGCTTATTGAAAATAAATCTTAGGACAATATTTGTTTAACGAACTTGCAAGACCCAAAGAATACCCAATTTCGGGTCTCGACCTATAGGTTAAGAACCACTGATTCAAACAAATAAATACAATAATTTAACTCCAGGAGATTTTTAACTTTTGGAATTTCTTACAATGGGGTGTCGATATCATACAGCTTCTTTGTTTTGATTTTTTAATAGGAGAATTAGTCGTTATTAATAAGAGCAAGAAGTATGAACGTTTATTCATCATCTTACTAATGTATTGGGTTACGAAAATTAATAACTGATCTTATATTGTGTAAACAAGGCCTTAATATATTTATTTTATATTTCAAAGTTTTATTTGCAGTATAATTATTGTAAAACAATAGGTTTCATAGTTAATTACTCGTATTTAATTCTCCCCTCAATTAGAGCCTCAGAAATTTGGTGGGGATAGCGACCCAGGATCCGATTATAGCTTCTATTTTTACCATTTTTAAAGACTATATTACACTATGCGAATTTTTCTCAAGTCGATTTGCAGCTAAATAGATCATTTCAAAACTTTACCACCTAATTTATGCTTCAACAATTTGGAGACCAAATCAAATAAACTGCAACGGATCGTTGCTAAAATTTATCCAAATTCATTTGAAATATTAATATGTTTATTCCTTTATTATTAATCAGATCCACTTGCTATTTGCAGTTCATATTGACTTTAATTCAAAAATATCGATTGATTCTGATCTAATACTTGAGGAATAACAATTCTTCATTGAATTTTTGAAATTTCGGTTTTATTGGTAACCAGTGCTGAAGAAGACTTGGAGGAATCGAGTTAAAATCAAAAATAGCGATTGATTCCGATCTAATACTTGAGGAATAACAATTCTACATTGGATTTTTGACGTTTCGGTTATTATTGGTAACGTGGAAGAATCGACTTAAAATCAAAAGAAGTAAATTCTTTTATGGTAAACAACTCAAGCTTGAATTGTAGCAATTTGCTTCAAAGTTTTTCTGGGGGGAGGGGCAGACCCCCATTTGATGAGTGGTATTACATACCCCCCAGACCCCCCGGTAGGCCTACATCACTTTCCAACTTTTGACCGCTCTGGCCTAAGATAGTTCAGCAATGCTTGAAAGGGGCTGTTTTGTTTATTCCATTTGTTAACTTTAATCAAACCACAATCAGTACCTGGCCACCGAGCGATGCTCGGTAACTTTTTGCTTCAGTTAAAAGCTATATATTAATCCTCGGACCCCCACCACTTCACCCCACCTACACCCACCTCCGCCCCCACCACCTCCCCCAGTTTTTGCATTTAAAGCCTTCTAGTG
This sequence comes from Forficula auricularia, assembly GCA_024734495.1. NCBI lineage: Eukaryota > Metazoa > Arthropoda > Insecta > Dermaptera > Forficulidae > Forficula > Forficula auricularia. The sequence goes on from JALMQS010000915.1 coordinate 39,525, forward strand.
GCCCACAGATTATGTGTATATATGTATAGGTATATAAATAAATACGGAAAAATTATTTTTTTTAATTAAATAACAATTTTTGAGTTCATCAATTAAATTGCCAAATTCTAATACGTTTGTGTGATTTAAAACTCGATTTTTAATCAATTAATTGTTTATTTTTTTTTATAAATTTTATTAAACCAATTATTTTACATTAATTAATGTATACATTGTATTTTTGCTTCGATTCCGGAGATTACTTCTCCACCATCGAGTGTCCTTATTCATCTTTAGTCCTTGTTTTTAATAAGAGGAAAAATCTAATTAGATAAAAAAACCTCTTTTCCGATAATTATTTCAATTCCATTATTCCCCAATCAAGTCGATTGGTTATCTCTCCCCTCCAATCACTCCCCTCTCATTTAATTGTTTAACTTTTAATATAACATATATAATAATATTTGTAATGATCTATTGGTGGAATTTAAAATTAAAAAACCAATTAATAATTAAAAATTGAATAAAAATGTAAATATACATTTTTATAGAGACAACCACCTGTGAATAATTATTTCAATTAACAAAAATCCCATCAAAAAAACATAGCCGAAGATGAGACCGTGTCAGATCGAAATGTCAACTCAAAAACCCCCTAATCCGTGAATTTCATCTAAATCTTTAGAGCCGTTTTCGAGAACCCGATTGGATATATACAACATATAGGGTAACGGCTACAGTCGTTGGCCCCGAGGTAGTCATTGGCCCCCTATACTTAAAACACAAATAATAAGAGATTGAATCAGTGAACCAACCAAAAAAAATATTATAAAAATTGCGGCATTAATTATTGTCATGTTGGCAATTCTGGAATCACTATGGAATACCTGGGCCAATAACTATTACAGAGGGCCAATAACTGCATTTTTTAGAAATTTTCAAATAAAAGTACTTTTTGAAAATGTCATGAGAAAATGAACATTTTTGTTTTATTTATCAAAATGCTCATAGTATCTATGTGCTGTATTCCTAATTTGACCCAGATTGTTCCACAATTTGCCCGGATATGCATTGAAAGCTGCTAGGAGTTGCTTAAGGGGGCCAACGACTGTAGCCGCTACCTACAAGATTTGCTCGTTTAATACAATAATATTTGTATAAACTTTTGTTTTAACATATAAAAATAAATAAAAATGTTGAATAAATGGTATTCGTGATTTTTTTTTACAAAAATAGATAATGGTGTATTATTTTGGCTTGATTAGATAACTAAAGAAGCAGAAATAGAGGGTGAAAGTAGGGGATAAAGGAAGGGAGTGAAGTGGATGAGCTGTCAATGTAATTTCGCTAGCAAATAGCAGAGGGAAGTCTCGTTGAGTTGAATATGATGGTAAATGCACAGCAGGCAGCCAGCCAGGCTGAGAGGCTTTGTAAGGTATCAGGTAACATGAGGGCCGCGATCCTGGTTGTCATGGCAACGCTGAGGGTACAGGGTAGATAGAGCCTACCATGTAGAGACAGACAGCCGCTTTTATGCTTGTTGAGTCTAGACAACGCACGCAATTCCATCCTCATAGCCAATCATCAGACAGCTGACATTCAGCACACAATAGCTGGATGGACATAATTACATCAAGTTTGCAAAGAATACCGCAGTCCATTCATTAGCCTATTAAATATTTCATTTAATTACTCACGTAGTAAGTTCACTTGACCTTTTTTAGGGTTACCGTTTGAAAATGGTCAAGTATTGCAATTGTGCATGCAACAAGTGGTCTGTTTCCGTCAGTTTATCAAGACAGTCTAGAGTACGACCGAAATATTTGACTAAAAAAATTGACGTCATGGTGTTACTGTTCCAAAAAAAGCTCTAATAAGCGAACGTCGAAAGTGAATTATAGATTTTCGATATAACAATTACCATGTCAAAGTATCTGTAAGATAGGTAGTCCAGAGTAACGAAATTTATGGACTAGCTTTTTAAAAACTAGTATAAATATAGAAACCAAATGTCAAACGTAGTTTTGATTATTAGAAAGAGCTGATTTAGATTTTGTTGAATATCGACCAGAAATCAAGGCGCGTCAAAAATGGTATGAAAAATTAGATATCTAGTCTCGTTTAAACAAACGCAACTAAATTTTCTACACATAATCAGTGGACCCCCAGATGTTACAAAAAGCACAACACACTACATAATGGGTGGGGAAAGCTCGAACTCTGAAAATCTTAGCCATAAACTAAAGTGCAAATAAATACTGTATTACATAATGAGTGCCTTGATTTTCAGTTAGAAAAGGGAATCCCTTCGAGTTTTGAGTGGCGGATGGCGCAATTAGAATCAAAAGTGGTGTCATCTTTTAGCAAACAAAGCAAAATTTGCAAAAATACAAAATTAGTAAGACTCAGAACCCAAAACAACGCAAAAACTTGAACAATCTAACGACGTACTACTGAATAATTTGTACTAAATATTAAATGCAAGCGAGCGCCAGACTATCTGGTAAAGTCAAGACGGCCACAACGAATACGACAGCTTAGTGAGGTATCTGTTTAATTGGTAAGTCAATTTCGCAGTAATGTCTATATATAAATTTATATATATATGTCGGTGTATTGTAATTCGAAAAACTAAACTTGGGATTATAGTCCTCTGTCTCCTATGATTAAATCAATTATAAATTCTGTCAAGCCAATTTACGATACTATGTATTTATTTTTATTTTTAAAATGTGTCTCTACCCCGGGGTCAGAGTTTAGACGGATGCCTCGAGTCGGATTTGAACCCGAGTACACATGGTTAGCAGGCTGATACGCTAGCACCTAGCCTAACCCGACCCCCCTGTTTATTTTTAAAATATTTTTTTTTTAGATAATATGGTTGAAAGGGATAGTCAATCCAGGGTTGGAACTAGAAGTATAGGTGTTGAAACCAGTGGTGGTTTTTGTTATGAGGATAATTCAGATGGTTATTTAGGTTATAAGGATTTAGGGAAGAATGGTATTAATTTAAATAGGTCTGGTTCCTACAAGTTAGTTAAGATATTAATATGTAGGTTTCCATTCATTTGTAGGATTTGGCTTGATTTGTGGAACAGTCTATTTATTACTACTTGGGATTATACTATGATTAAATAAATTATAAAGTTTGTCAAGTCCTAAAGTCTTAGAGTTGTAGAAAATTTTATTTAGTTCTCACAAGCAGAGATTAGCTGAGGTAGAGAGAGGTCATACCATCCTTGTTAAGGTTTTGACCAGGCTTCTTTAACAACTTATGGCAAATCGCGGGATGGTTAATGCGTCGTTTGCTCCTGGTATCGGGTTTTTGCGCGGAATTTTTTAATTACTTTTTGTCTTTTTGATGGAAATCTATGGTCATGTTATTTGTTAATGAACATACTTTTCTATTTTTTTGTACTTTTTATTATTTGTTAAATTGTTGTAGTTAATTTGTATTGATGTTTGGAGGACTTAGCCAAGGAGGACTTGTGCCTCTAAGCAGGTCGAGGAATAAAGATTTATTTATTTATTTATTTATTTAAATAGAACAAACATTTGAGGGAGCATGAATTAATTTTGTGTAATTTTTTCATAAGCCGTTTCTAAACGTCAAAGGCTGCGAAAATCGTAATTTTAAATCAAAATAAATTTTACAAAATCAAACTTACTTAATTCTACTTAAAGAGATCTTTACAGCGATACCTCACACTCTAATATAAGAAAATGTTTTTTTTTATTAAACAATATCCTAACACCTCCCAATCGATCGAAGACCCCAAAGGTCGAAAATCATTTTCCCTTCACCCGGGGCACGATCACAACGAGGCCGTGTTTATACAATTATAAACTAAGTTAAATTTAGGAAACGGAGAAAAGATTATTTTTATTATAGGAAAAAGGATAAGCCAGGTTCGAACCCGGGATCTTCGCATGTGCGCTGCGATGCTTTGTCATAATAGCCTTAGCTCCTATTTCCTCTTAAGCACTGACCTTTGGGGTCTGCGATCAATTCGGGAGGTGTTAGGATATTGTTTAATTGTTTAATTAATGAGTCAAGGCCAGGCTGCGAAAAATGAATGATGAAGAGATTAAAGAAATTCCATAATTCATATAGACATTAGGTATTAGCTTGAGTTCGGGGATCAGTGGCTAAGAGGATATAAGAACTAAGGCTCTTATGACAAAGCATCGCAGTACACATGCGAAGATCCCGGGTTCGAGCCCCGCTGATCCTTTTGTTTATAATAAAAATAATCTTTTCTTCGTTGCCTAAATTTAACTTTGTTTTTGTTTTTATTTTTGACCCCACATAAAATACGACCCTCTCCAAAAAATAATTCGATTAAAACTTTAATACGATTATTGATTTGCAGGAAAATGAATAGATGATTAATTTGAAGGTAATTCCCATTTATAATCATTTTCCAGTAAAATAATAATTGTTTTAAAGTTTTAATTGAATCAATATTTTGGGGAGGGTCGAATTTTATAAAAAAATATTTTATTATCATATTATCTAAGGCATCTCTCTAAAGATCTCTTTAAGTAGAATTATATTTAACTTTGTAAAATTCATTTTGATTTAAAATGATTCGCGGCGTGAGAGCTCCAAATTGGTCGTTTTTAGGGGATTTTTGTATCTCTAGGTGCTTAGAAACGGCTTAGTTTAAAATTGAATAATGAAAAATACTACAAATTCGCTCAACCCTCCTTATCCAACGACAAATAAGACCGAATTTGATATCTGAGATATTTTAGTAATTATAAGGCACAGAAACCTCAGTGTGGGGTTCGGTTTCTATGTAAATAATACTTGACCGGCTCATTTTTTATTAATTAATTTATTGGTCATTCTTGTTTAGAAATGTTTGAAATGTGGAAAAAAAATCATTTTCAAGCATATAAAAGTTCGAATTGCCAATAGTAGCAGACTCGAAATTTCTAAAGAATTCACATTGAGAGATTTTTACCATCTGTACCCAGCTGTAATGGAAATTTTTATTACATGTCAGAAGGGTTATATCCAGTCCCTTAGGAATCTGAGTATCAAAAAAAGCAATCCGGAAAATTAGCTACCCTCTGAGAAATAGTCACACCTTTGCCCTTAGATTTTTGAAGAAATTCCTAAAACTCACCAATCTTTATATAAGTCAGGCAGAGCTTCTTAAATTTTTCCGAGTCTCAAATACGTGTATTCATATTCGATTGATATGATCAAGAAAAGTATATAATCCAGGTAATGTCATAATTTTATATACCCCTATGAATAAAATGTTAACAATGGAATGATGACGCAAATGTTTACTTTGAAAGACAATTCCAAAAGGAGCAAGCTACTCAACTTGTATAAAAATAAAGGGCTGCAGGACTCAATATCCCCCTTTATAGGGCCTAATCATTGTATTTCAATAACAATACGTGGAGTGAATCAGCAGATTTAAATCTCCCTTCGGGTATAATTATTATAAAGCTCTTCGATCTCTGCAATACTATGTTCCTGATTCTTTGACATCTCATTAAATAGGAGTTGATACTTAGGTCCTATTTTGAGTTGAGCTCACCCAATGTAGATAATTTAAAATCCTCAAATGGAAGTTTTTACTGATGAATAAAAGATAAATATTACTAAATATTATATTATACATACATACTTCAGAGGGTGGTCCTTATTTTGGGTATTTTCGAATTTTTACGCGGACAAGGGCTCATATGGTTCGAAATAAATAAAAAATAAACTGCAACGGATCGTTGCTAAACTTTATCCAAATTCATTTGAAATATTAATATGTTTGTTCCTTTATTATTAATCAGATATCACTTGCAATTTGTAGTTCATATTGAAATTAATTCAAAAAATAATTCTCATTTAAGAGTCGAGGAATAACCATTTTGATTTTTTTGACGTTTCGGTTTTATTGGTAACCATTGCTGAAGACATAGAGAACCGATTCTAAAATCAAAAATAGCCATCGATTCTCATCTAATACTTGAGGAATAACAATTTACATTAGGTTTTTTGACGTTTCGATTATTGGTAACCATTGCTGAAGACATGGATGGAAACGACTTAAAATCAAAAATAACGATCGATTCTTATCTAATACTAGAGGAATAACCTATGAATTCCATTTTTGATGTTTTGACTATTAATGGAAACCTCTACTAAAATGTAGAAGAATCGACTTAAAATCAAAAAGACTAAATTCTTTTATGGCAAACCACTCAAGCTTGAGTTGTTTACCAAAAAAGAATTTAGTCTTTTTGATTTTAAGTCGATTCTTCTACATTTTCAGTAGAGGTTTCCATTAATAGTCAAAACATCAAAAATGGAATTCAATAAGGTTATTCCTCTAGTATTAGATAAGAATCGATCGTTATTTTTGATTTTAAGTCGATTCCTCCATGTCGTCAGCAATGGTTACCAATAATAATCGAAACGTCAAAAACCTAATGTAGAATTGTTATTCCTCAAGTAGTAGATGAGAATCAATCGCTATTTTTGATTTTAAGTCGATTCATCTATGTCTTCAGCAATGGTTACCAATAAAAACCGAAACGTCAAAAATCCAATATAGAATGATTATTCCTCAAGTACTAGATGAGAATCAATCGCTATTTTTGGTTTAAAGTTGATTTCTCTATGTCTTCAGGAATGGTTACTAATAAAAACCGAAACGTCAAAAATCCAATATAGAATGGATATTTCTCAAGTATTAGATGAGAATCAATCGCTATTTTTTATTTTAAGTCGATTCCTCCATGTCTTCAGCAATGGTTACTAATAAAAACCGAAACGTCAAAAATCCAATATAGAATGATTATTCCTCAAGTACTAGATGAGAATCAATCGCTATTTTTGGTTTAAAGTCGATTTCTCTATGTCTTCAGCAATGGTTACTAATAAAAACCGAAACGTCAAAAATCCAATATAGAATGATTATTCCTCAAGTACTAGATGAGAATCAATCGCTATTTTTGGTTTAAAGTCGATTTCTCTATGTCTTCAACAATGGTTACTAATAAAAACCGAAACGTCAAAAATCCAATATAGAATGATTATTCCTCAAGAACTAGATGAGAATCAATCGCTATTTTTGGTTTAAAATCGATTTCTCTATGTCTTCAGCAATGGTTACTAATAAAAACCGAAACGTCAAAAATCCAATATAGAATGATTATTCCTCAAGTACTAGATGAGAATCAATCGCTATTTTTGGTTTAAAATCGATTTCTCTGTCTTCAGCAAAGGTAACGGATAAGAAAACAACGCAGTTGCTATGGTTACTCATAAAAATTCCTCCCAAATTTTTAGCATTTCACAGAGAGAAGCCTATCCATTCTTACTTAAGTTAGGTTAAATGAGCTATATTAAAACGATCAAATGAATAAATTTAAAATTTTTTTAAAAGTACTATCTTACTTTAGAGTAAAGTACTTTAAAATATAATTTTACTAAAAACTTTATTTAACCTTTTTTGTGGTCCCCAAGGTACTTAATTAGGATATTAAATTTCATCAAAATTGGTTAAGTCATTTTCAAAATATTTAGAAAAAATAAAAAAGTACCGAAATAAAGTACTAATGTTTGTGGGCCGATATGTACCAAAAACTAATCAGCGCTTCATTTTGTTAAACTAATGGTAGGTTTTCAATTTCATTTCAATCGGTGCAACGGTGTGGAAAAATCGTGGGCCAAAAAAGCGATAACATCCATCACATACCATCCATACGCACGCACTAAATGAAAAATCGCCCTTTTGGCCTCTCGACGAGACCCCATGTAATTTTTGACAAAACCGTCACGTGTTAAAATTCAACCTATATGAATACTACAATTTGTGACTTTAATTGAGTCCATGGGTTCCGTAGTCTTTACCTGAGGACCCTTTGAAGCCACGCTTGCCCCGAGAGCGATTGCAATACTTTACCCATGCTTTGCATTGGATAAAGTAAAAATATCACTCAAGTTTCAAGTCTCTATCTCATTTATTATAACCTGTGCCCCCACCGATGTAAGTTTCTCATCTAAATAAGATGGGGTTTTTGTCATTAAATAATATCAATTTTTAACAAAAGTAATGGTTCAAAAAATTTAAAACTCTGTAGAATTTATCCTTATAATACTAGATATCCATCAGAATTATTAGAGATTTTTAGCTATTATAATTTTGAAATTACAGCTAGATAAAATACTGTTATATATCTTAGTGTTAGTAAGTCACACCTTGAACAATACTCTAGAGGCCGGAAAAGAAACCCTCGCTGTAGCTCTTGATATCTCCAAAGCTTTTGACCAGGTTTGGCACAAAAATCTTCTTGCCAAACTGCCAGCCTTTGGATTCACACCAACACTTCGCAAATGGATAGAAAGCTTTCTGACAAACCGAAGTATAAAAGTTGTGGTGGATGGAACATCATCTGAATCGTTCTCCACAAACTCTGGTGTTCCCCAAGGCTCCGTAATCTCCTCCACACTCTTCCTGATTTATATAAACGACCTTATTGATCAAACGGCAAACCCCACTCATTGTTACGCCGACGATAGCACTCTACACGGCAAACCCTCTCTCCCGAATAATCGAATCAATATTGCCTCCTCAATTACTCTCGACCTAGACAAACTGGATAAATGGGGCTCTCAAAATTTAGTTAACTTTAATTCAAATAAGACTCAATGTTGTCTAATTTCTAGGCGCGAAAATAGAGATTTCCCTGATATTCACTTCGATTCGAATACCCTGAAAATGTGTGACAGCCTATCCATGTTGGGCGTCTCTGTCGCATCTGACCTGTCTTGGAATGAACACATCTCCTCTGTGGCGAAATCTGCAGCAAGGAAGATTGGCCTCTTATTCAGGTCCAAGCGATTTTACAAACCCCCACAACTTCTCACCATCTACAAGGCCCAAATCCGCCCCTGTCTCGAATACGGCTCTCATCTGTGGAGAGGAGCCTCAAAATATTCTCTTGCTACCCTTGATGCAATTCAGAAACGAGCCGTCAGGCTAATTGACGATTCTACCCTCACCGACTCCCTCGACTCGGTGGCTCATCGAAGAGATGTCTCTGCCCTTTCCCTTTTCTATAGATACTATCACGGCAGGTGCTCTGATGAGATAAAATCAATAATTCCCCCCAAAGCATGCTTTGCACGCAGCACACGTTTTGCCGACTCCCAACACTCTTTCGCGGTCAAATTGGAAAAGTGCCGGACCACTTCATTCGCGAATACATATATCCCCATGACTTCAAGGAACTGGAACTCTCTCCCAGCCTCTATCTTTCCCAGCACCTATGATCTTCAAACCTTCAAAACCAGGGTGCATAGACACCTACGTCTACACCCTCTCACTTAATCAACTTTCCCTTCTCTTCGGTAATGCAAGGGTCTTTCGAGATCCATAGGGGCTACATCTTTACTGGTGCACCCCTTCTTGCATTCGATTGCATTAAAAAAAAAAAAAAAAAAAAGTTATAGACTCCAAAATTATAATAGCTAAAAATCTGTAAAAATTCACAGGGATAGCTACTATTATAAGGATAAAGTCTACAGAGTTCTAAATTTTTTGAACCATTACTTTGGCCGGAATAAAAAATTGATCTTTCAATGTCAAAAACCCCATGTTATTTAGATGAGAAACTTACATCGCTGGGGGCACACAGGTTAAAATTGAGATAGAGATTTGAAACTTGGGGGATATTTTTTTTTATTTATTTCTAACCATATGAGCCCTTGTCCGCGTAAAAATTCGAAAAAACCCAAAATAAGGACCAGCTTAATACATACAATTTTATCTATATGATATTATACTATATTTATATATAAATGAAGCAATTTGTATGTCCTGAAATTAAATTCTGTTTTCTGATAAATATGTTTTAGGAACTATATAGATAAGTAAAAAATTCAATTGTGAACAGTAGTAGAGTTAGATTTTATCGGCAATCTCACGAGAGCGTTTTCTACTGAATCCGAGATGTTACGGATAAATTTTCGTGTATGTCAGAAAAGGGTTGTTTTCAACTTCCCTAGATCGATTACCGAAGGGGTGTATCCAACTCTTCTGACATAAACCTAATAAAACATCCATAACTTCTCGGATTCAGTAGATAAATTTTCCACTGATAGATAATGACCCAAAAATGAGAAATATTGAAAATTTAAAAATGTATGTTCTAAGCAGTGGCGCAACCACAGGGTAGGCTAAGTGGGCTGAAGCCCCTTCCCCCAGAACAAGGGAAAAAAATGAAAGTAAAATTAAAAATGAAAAGTTAAATAATTTATAGACAAAACTTTGAAAAGTTCAAAATTTTCTCTCAACTCCTTCCATGAAAACTTTTAATGAACGAGTTCTGAGGAACACCCTGTATATGTGTGTGTGTTTGTCTGTGTTAGCCCTTCCCAAGAGAAAATCCTGGTTGCGCCTCTGGTTCTAAGGATGAAAATTATTGAAATTATCTATTAAGTGAAGAGACGAGATTTCGTTTTCAGTCTGACTTCCGGGATCCGAAATAGGGAAAGAAAAAGTTCTAAAAAACTAAAATTATTAAGTCTTCAAGTTCAGAAAACCAAAAGAGTAAAATAAGGAGGTATACCCTTATAAATCTTATATTATTAAATGAGCAATTCTTGTATATATATAGAATCGGTTTCTCGAAAACGGCTCTAACGATTTCGCTAAAAATTGGTGTACTTATCAAGGGTTATTAGTCGTGTATAAATTTTAATCCGATTGAAATAAAGGAAGGGGGTGTAAATTAGTCATGTCGTAAAATAAATATTTTAATCGTTCATATCTCGTCTTCGGTAAGTCCCAGAGTCTTGAAATTTGAAACTTAAGCTATCTAGAGGCTACAAGAAGTATAACAAGATTTTGGCTAAAATAGAAGTACCGGAAGTTGATGTTTACGTACGTAAGAATGTACCCTCCTGCATTTCGCAATCATAAATCTGAAAGGAACGAAATTTAAAACTTAAGCTCGATATAGGCTAGAAGGGGTACAGCAAGATTTTCCTTGAAATCTGAACACCGGAAGTTGACATTTAGATGAAAGATTTTTCTTTTTTTTCTCAAAAACGGCACTACTTATGATTTTTTTTTAAATTGATGTACTTATCAAGTGTCATGAGTTATTAGTCGTGAATAGAATTTAATCCGGTTGAAATAAAGGAAAGGGGTGTAAATTAGGAGTGTCGTAAAATAAATATTTTAATCATTCATATATCGTCTTCGGTAAGTCGCAGAGCCTTAAAATTTAAGCTATTTAGAGGCAAACAGTTACCGAGCATCGCTCGGTGCTCCAGGCACTAACAAATAATGTGTGAATATATATTTTATATATAGATATAGTTAAAAAAAATTACTCGTATGTGAAAAGTTTTAGAAATAAGTAATAGAAGAAGCGAATCCAGAAAAAAAATGGAAGCATGAAGGAATATAAAACTTTATCCATGGATTCATGGTTCGGTTGGCAATGTGTTGTCAAACGAGGGCAGGACGAGTTTTAATCGGATTACACAGACTAAAAGACGCAGAGAAACAGAGACGAGCACCAGCATCGACCAGACAGATTGGGTTTCTTTCTTCGCTTAGGTAAGAGAAGAAAGACCTTGACCGTTAAAGGGTAGACCACCTAGATATTATTTTATCAAATTCATTAGCAAAAATATATATATATATACTTATATAGAGAGTTTATTAATTGAAGAAATAAATAAATTGGAGGAAAAAATTAAACATAAAAAGAATCAACACGCAGAGGACAACCTCTTTCTTTCTCTTTATGGATAAACAACTCTGTTACTCTCATCAAAATAAAAACTTTTCAATTAAATAAAAACTTTTCATTTGAAAAAATTAAAACTTTTTCAAGTAACCTTACGTTCTCCGCATGAGAGAGCGGTATGAGTTAAGAACCTAAAATTGAACAGAAAGTTGTACCTTATTTGATAAACTTTTGTTCCGAATTTGTGCTCATTAGCTACAATTGTTCAAAAGCTCCCCATATACCTAATGATTCGATTTTTAAGAGCCCGTTTAAAAGGTAAACAAGACCCTATTATGGCCTCTACAATATCTGTCTGTCTAACTCTCCATTTGTCACTGGTTTGTAGTTCATAAACTAAATAGGATAAAAACTCAAAAATAAAAAAATATTTTTTATCAAGAGTTTGCGTTATGCATGTAAATATCTCTTTGAGTAGAATTAAATATAATTTTTTTAAATTTATTTCGTTTTAAAATGTAAGATAGCTCCAAAGTGACCGTTTTTAGGTGATTTTTTACCTATCGGTGTTTATAAAGTGGTTTCTTAAAATTATTAAAAATTCCCGAATTCACTCATTCCGTCTTTATAAAATAGGAGATTCGGCATTAACTAGCGCCTTCGATTTCTTGTTCCATCGTAGAATAGTGCATGAAAAAAGTGTTTTTTCCTTCTTTTTCTCGAAATATCTCAAAAACGGCTGAATATCAAAACCAAATTTCACACATAGTTTTGGTGCATTGAGATTAAGAGCTGATTAGATTTTGGTGCATATCGACCCAAAATTAAGGGGAGGAGGGGAGGGTTAATATTTAAAATTATAATATTTTCAAACTAAAAAATCAAGAAAAATGAAATATACTATAAAATCAAGCTATGTTAACGAAAATATTTTTTTTTCTTGCACCAAAATTAGGGGGGGAGGTCAAAAAATAAAAATCTAGGCCATTTGAGCAAACTCAACCAAATGTTGAATACATAATCAGCGGGCCCCTAGAACAGTAAAAATTATAAATATTTTCAAACTAAAAAATCAAGAAAAATGAAATATACTATAAAATCAAGCTATGTTAACGAAAATATTTTTTTTTCTTGCACCAAAATTAGGGGGAGGTCAAAAAATAAAAATCTAGGCCATTTGAGCAAACTCAACCAAATGTTGAATACATAATCAGCGGGCCCCTAGAACAGTAAAAATTATAAATATTTTCAAACTAAAAAATCAAGAAAAATGAAATATACTATAAAATCAAGCTATGTTAACGAAAATATTTTTTTTTTCTTGCACCAAAATTAGGGGGGGGGGGTCAAAAAATAAAAATCTAGGCCATTTGAGCAAACTCAACCAAATGTTGAATACATAATCAGCGGGCCCCTAGAACAGTAAAAATTCAAAAACTAACCACCCAAAATGGGGGGGGCAAAAAATGAAAATCTAGGCCCTTGTACCAAACTCAACAAGAAGTCTATGGTAAAGTCAAGTGGATAGCCACACAGAACGTGTCAATTTATTTATAAGATAGTACCATGGATTTTATATTCTGACGAGATAAAATCAATATCACCTCAAGTTTCATTTACACGAAACACTCGATTTTCAAATATTCAACACCCGATCGATTAGGTATTATTCGAACAAACCGATTTGCCAACTCGTATATCTCTATGATTTAAAGAGGAACTCCGAATTCATCTTTCCACCGATATAAACCTTCACTATTTTAAGAAGCGCATTCACAGGTAGCTTCATATCCGATCTAATTCCTGAAATTTTTTCCTATTTTTTCACGATGGAAGGATCAAACACGAACTACAGGGGTTGCATCTTCTTGGAATAATATCATTAAAAATAAATTTAGTGCAAATTTTCAACGTGTTCCGTTCATCATTTATCGTGGATATCGGAATCCTGAAACATAATAGGTACGTACGAGGGGTGAACCGCGATTGGAATTAGGTGTACACGTGTTTGGAATTATTTTGGAATTCATTAGATAATGCCCCTTCATCTATTGTCTTCTACTTGGAAATGAAAGTGGAAGTGGATGTAGGTGTACACGATATTAGGTCGTGGTTCATCCCTCGGGTACATATAAACAGACAGAAAAAACATATGTTAAAAAGATTGTTTTTCACGTTTGAGATATTTTTAAACTATAAAATTAAATTAAAAATTAAAAATAATTTCGCATGAATTCAATACTTTCGGCCAGACAGGCTAGTAAAAATGAGTTTATCCATGTCTTAATTACTACATTAATAAAATAAATTAAAATACACTTATTATTAAGTTTTAAGCAGCATTCATGAAAATAAAATTAATTAAATTTTAAAATATTAAATTAAACACTAAAAATAAACTTAAAATATTAAATTAAACCCCCATCTTTGGCTTATAAATCTTATTAATGTTCATATAGCAAAGTTCGAACTAAAGACATGAGAATTTTGAAATAATACCTACTTGAGTTATGAATATTTCTCTAATACCGGAATACCGTATATAATAATAACTTAAATCAAAATTAAATAATAAAAGGATGAAATAAGTAAGGATAAATAAGTTTTTTATTTATATTTCTTAAAAATAAAACTTGACTAGAAATTTATATACCAAAATTAAAATCTTAATATTTATATAATATTCTAAGGAAATAATTTAATAGTTTTTATATTTCTTATAAAAATAGTGGAATAAAATTTATTAATAATATTGATCTACCACAAAAAAGTTGAAAGGTGAAGATTTTTGAGGTGAATCAAACCCACGACACAGCTTATTCTAACACGGATTGTGAATTGGCTAAATCTCTTTCAAGCATGGCACTTGATGAAGATCTTAAAGTGTAAGCAACCTCTCGATTTTTCATTCGATTTATATACATCAATTTATATTAAGCAGAGAACATTCTTCGATTTATTAATTGAAAATTCAACAACTCTGCTACTCTCGACAAAAAAACTTTTTAAAATAAATATCTATATATTGAAGGAGACAATAAAAGAGTGTTAATTTTATTGTCTCCTTCAATACATAAAAATTCTGCTACCCTCGGCACAAAAAATTTCACTTTAAATATCTATAAAAAGGAAAAATGGCATTCAATCTAAAGAGCATTCCTGGCGAGATCATCCGTGGCCTAGTTGGTAAAGGGGTTTGGGTTTTTTTTTCCTGAGCATTTTCCCAGATAAAAAAAAAACAAAAACCCCCGATACCATACCCAATAATCAATAGACTAAAATTTCCCAAATGCTTACTCTATAAATAAATTTAAGATTAGCCATATCGGCGAATGCCCTTTGCAGGGCAATGTACGATTTTTCATTCCACTCTGTAAATAAAAATCCCACATGTCTTGGGATCAAACTGTATATATACTGTATCAAATCTGCTCAATAAAAAAGACTTAATAAAAAGAAAAAAAAAAGTTGGTAAAGGCGCACTTTGGCTAAAGGAGTGAGACACGGGTTCGAATCCCGTCGTGGGCTCAATTCATTTTTCCTTTTCAAAAAATAATAAAATAATTTATAAGAAATCATAAGTTGGTGTCATCTATTAAATCCGATGGAATGGAATATTTTTAATTATATGTCAGAGGGGTTGTTTTTCACCCCCTCGGGAATCGAACCCGAGTGCCAGTAACAGCAATCCGGGCCACCTGGCTCACCTGCAGGATGCGAACCTCTCTAACATATGTACACGCGTATAATATTTTACTCAAAGATTGTTATCTTAATTTGTAAAATTTCGCAAACAACCCCTCTGACATATAATTAAAAATATTCCATTGCATCGGATTTAATAGATGACACCAACTTATGATTTCTTGTAAATTTGAATCTATTACCATCGGCAAATTAATATCTTTCATAATAAAATAATTTTCTAAATTTGTAGAATTAACATAAGAAATTATTGATTACATTATTTAACTTGCGGCTCAAATTGTTTTAATAAATATCTATAAATAGTTTTTTTAGTCAAATTTCGAATCGGACACAAACGAGAAATCAGAATTAAGGTATCGATATTTAATTTTGGTTTACATCACAGATAAAATATTATGGACGAATATATATTATTAATTAGAATAAATTAAATATGTATTTATGTTAAATCTAACAAGTGAGGAAGGTTTAAACCTCGTGATAGCTAATCATTAAATTGAGTGCTTATTTCTTTAAAAGCTGCAAGTCGGGTAACAATAATATGAAGGGCTTTTCGTGATTCATTACTCTCGTTATTCAATCCCAAAATTCTTGAAGCTTCTTTAATGAAATATTCCAAATCTTGTTCTTGATTAGATCCATCATATTTATTTGTTAATTGAGCAATCTGTAATCTTTCCGAACTAAAAGCTTCATCCAAATCATATAATTCAAGTGGAGCCGGAGGGAGATCTCTAAAAGAAGGAGGAAAAACTGCAGGTTGGAGGGGGGGTAAAGGAGTTTCGAATTGGGGGGTAATCAGACAAAGGGGCTCGTGTTTAACATTCAATTGGGTATAAGCTAAAACAGCTTCGGGAACCATATTTGTACTGATACTAAAAAGACGTTGATTGAAAAGTCGAGTAACATCGTTGGGTATTTCTTCAGCTGCCTCTTGAAGACAAAGCCGAGGACGATCCGCTAGTTTGCTTATATTGGGTATCATATGGTAATCAGAAACCTAAAAATGTTAATTTATTTATTAATAACTTCAAATGTAGGTACTTAAATAATAAATATAATAATAGAAAATATCAAATATAAATATACCTATACTTATATATATATATTCTTCTTCTTAGAGTGCCATGCCCGAAACGGGCGTCGGCGCCTCTCCACATATACCTGTGCTGAGTGTGTTTAGTTGTTTTACACAAGTATACGGGACCTACTTTTTAACGCCGGTTCTGAACGGCTAGTTTGGAGAGGTTGACTAGGCAATTATACTCTTGGTAGTTTGCCATTGCTTTCCAAGAGGAGGCTACTGCAAATATCTGCCGAGACTCAGTCTCGAACCACCATAATTCAGCTCACCGGCCCGACACTCTAACCACTGACCCACAGTCGCCTCCATATATATATTAGGAGTATATTTTTTATCAATTGGGCAATGTCCAAACTTGACAAAAGGGTTTGGAACAACACTCTCCTCAAATTGAAAGTTTTTTGCCGAGAGTAGCAGAATTTTTATATATTGAAGGAGACAATAAAATAGTGTGTCTTCAGCTGGAATTATACATTTTATTTATAACGAGACTATAGTTTCTAGAGCTTTGCTCTCTTCATCAGTCTATTACAATTGATTCGCAGGAATTAATGTACTAATAAATACATTAATTCCTGTGAATCAAATGTAACAGACTGATGAAGAGGGCAAAGCTCTAGAAACTATAGTCTCGTTATAAATAAAATTTATAATTCCAGCTGAAGACACACTATTTTATTGTCTCCTTCAACACACCCCTCACCAAAAATACCAAAATCCTCGTTTAGAAGGCCTGTGTCCTCTCAACACTCCTCTACGGGGCAGAGACATGGACTACGTATTTGAGACAAGAAAAACGCCTAAATATATTTCACATCCGTTGGCTGAAGCGGATCCTGGGGATACACTGGACTGACTTCAAAACCAACTTCTAATCAAGTTAGCGCATGTTCAAGCCCGACTCGCTGCAAATATTTGACCGGCTTTAATCTGATCCCTACACTAATTTACACACACTTTCACACACACACGAACACTCAATGGCCAGAATGGACTATAGTTCCCGAAAGCCATAAAAAAAATTAAAAATTAACTTTTTAAGAAAAAGCAAGCGAGTTTCTTGAATCTTGAAAAAGATGGTAGGTATTTTTTCGAAATTCAAATATCACAGGAGGCTTTCTAATCACCACAACATTTTTACTTTACCATACAGGGTATGGTCAAGTTGTGTAATCGTGCATGAAAAAAGTGGTTTTTTGCTTCTTTTATTTCGAAATATCTCAAAAACGGCTGAAACTTTTTGATTAAAAAAATTGGGCGAAACCATGGCATTTGGGTCTACAAAAAAGCTCTAATAAGTGAACATCAAAAAAATTATATTTTTCGAGATAATAACTGTTTTATCAAAATGTCTGTTAGTCTGTGCGTTGCCAAATTTCGTGGAGGAGCTAGCTCAAAAACTACTGTGAATATCAAAACCAAATTTCACACGTAGTTTTGATGCATTGAGATTAAGAGCTGATTAGATTTTGGTGCATATCGACCCAAAATTAAGGGGGGAGGGGGGGTTAAATTTAAAATTATAATATTTTCAAACTAAAAAAACAAGAAAAATGAAATATACTATAAAATAAACCTGTAATAACGAAAATATTTTTTTCTGGCGCCAAAATTAGGAATGTGGGGGGGGGGGTCAAAAATAAAAATCTAGGACATTTGAGCAAACTCAACCAAATTTTGTATACATAATCAGTGGGCCCCTAGAACACTAAAAATGCAAAAACTAAGCGCCCAAAATGGGGGGGGGGAGGTCAAAAAATGAAAATCTAGGCCCTTGCACCAAACTCAACCAGAAGTGTATGGTCACATCAGAACGTGTCAATTTATTTTTTGTCTGGTATAATGTTTAAAACACATTTAAAAAAATATATATTTTATGTTCTTTTCAAAAATATATTCAGTTTTTTCTAGTTCAATTTTTTCATTTTTTTTATACCTCTTCAAAATGTGGTAGACCTTTATGACCCACCCTATATAATATATGTGTGTATGTTTATTTGCATCAAGCAGGGGACAACCTCTTTGTTTCTTTTTATGATCTAATTAGATACATTATGACTTTAGAACCAATTTTTCACTGCCATTTAAAAGACTTAATTTAAAATGGTTTTTTCATAATTCTTTGGTAGTTCAATGAGAAGCTTAATTTGAAAAAACATACAGATCATAGATGCTATTAGTCGAAATTTTTCAGCTGTTTATCACATAATTTTATATAAAATTTGAAATAATGTAAGCAAAGCCTACCTCAGGATCTTCAGCATCAATCTGATTCAATTCATAAGATGATGCTAAAAATTTGAATATAACATCCCGTATCTTGTCATTGTCTTCTTTATCAATATATTTATCAGTAAAAATTTCGCAAGAACCTAAAAAAAAACAAAAACATAATGATTAATAATAATTAATATTAATACTAAGACTTAATATTAAGACTATAGATTTGAAAATTAAATTTTATTTTATAAATTAAATTAGAAAAAAAGGAATATGTTTTAGAGACAGAAGGACCAGCCAAGATTGGATGCGGTGGGAAGCTCTAAACAGCTGAGCTACAAACCCAAATTTGGAATTTGGCAAGGTGGCTTTAAAAAAATGTGAATCATTTTCCAAGCTTTGGTGTTGGAATTCATTAAGAAGTGTTATATCGTCGCCTTAGAGTGTAAATCTGCTAACTCACAACAAGGAAATTTTACAGGGCAGAGAAAAAACAAACAAAATTTAATATTAATATGAAAGATTTCAATTTGCCGATGGTAATAGATTCAAATTTACTAGAAAATCATAAGATGGTGTCATCTATTAAATCCGATGGAATGGAATATTTTTAATTATATGTCAGAGGGGTTCGCATCCCGCAGGTGAGCCAGATGGCCCGGATTGCTGTTACTGGCACTCGGGTTCGATTCCCGAGGGGGTGAAAAACAACCCCTCATATAATATAATATAAAAATATTCCATTCCATCGGATTTAATAGATGACAACATCTTATGATTTTCTAGTAAATTTGAATCTATTACCATCGGCAAATTGAAATCTTTCATATTAAATTAGGAAAAGTCATTCCATTGCCCTTCGAATTTTGAATCTCTTCAAAATTCGAAACACTCAACGACCTTTATTTAAATTATATGGCATGGCTATATGTTTAAATTTAGAATCACTATATCGCGAAATTTTACAAATTAAGATAACAATCTTTGAGTAAAATATTTTACGCGTGTACATATGTCAGAGAGGTTCGCATCCCGCAGGTGAGCCAGATGGCCCGGATTGCTGTTACTGGCACTCGGGTTCGATTCCCGAGGTGGTGAAAAACAACCCCTCTGACATATAATTAAAAATATTCCATTCCATCGCATTTAATAGATGACAACATCTTATGATTTTCTAGAAAATTTAATATTGTTGTTATGGAAGGAAACTATTTTTCACATTTTTTCTACAACTTACGATCGTAATTTTAAGTAGCCGTTTTACTTGGACGATGCTGCATCTCTTTTTCTTTCCAAAGGTATTAATAATGTCATATATAATAAAAAATGAAATTAGCAGGTTTACACTCTAAGCCGACGATATTTGTAAATTTTTTTATACGATGTGTTAGACCCTATTCCAATAAGTATAGACTACAAGCAATTCACATATTATAATTCATCATAAAAGTTTTTACATCTAAACAAGATAATAAAGTATCAAATTTAAGTAAAATAACAATTATTATTGTTATTCAATTCCACCAATATCAGAATTTGATGTGACAAATCAGAGGAAAAAAGACAATTATAAACAGTGTTAAAACATGCGATCAATTGCGACGTTTCGCCAATTTATTATGGATTCATCAGGCTCTTGATCAAATTTATAAAATCAAGAGCCTGATGAAGCCATAATAAATTGGCGAAACGTCGCAATTGATCGCATGTTTTAACACTGTTTATAATTGTTCCTTTTTTTCCTCTGATTTGTCACATCTAATTAAAATAACAATATTTTTAAATAGATATGTGATTTTTTTCTTAGAGGATGAAGAATGATTTTATTATTTCTTTTATGCAAGATGTTTCAAAAATCCAACCATTATTCTAATGTTAACTTTAAATCAAATTTACTTATGTGAAATATGACCTGACGATTAGTTTAATAATGAGCTAGGAACCTCGTATTTTAATAATTCACATTTAAGTTGACAAAAAGCTTCTTAAGTTAAAGCTTAAGGGTGATTTTGATGTTTAAGAAGCTTTTTGTCAACTTAAATGTGAATTATTAAAATACGAGGTTCCTAGCTCATTATTAAAAAAAGTATGTAATAAAATAGGTTCCTAGCTCATTATTAAACTGATCTCGTCTGCCTAAAGGTCATATTTCACATAAATTTTATTTAAAGTTAACATTAGAATAATGGTTGAATTTTTAAAACATCTTGCATAAAAGAAATAATAAAATCTTTCTGTTCATCCCCTAAGAAAAAAATCACATATCTATTTAAAATATTGTTATTTTAATTAAATTTGATACTCTATTATCTTGTTTAGATGTAAAAACTTTTATTATGAATTATAATATGTTAATTGTTTGTAGTCTATTCTTTTTGGGAATAGGGCCTAAAATATCGTATAAAAAATTTACAAATATCGCCGTCTTAGAGTGTAAACCTGCTAACTCCATTTATTACCATATATGACATATTAATAACGTTCGAAAGAAAAAGAGATGCAGCATCGTTCAAGTAAAACTGCTACTTAAAATTTACCATCGTAAGTTGTAGAAAAAAAAATGTTAAAAATAGTTTCTTTCCATAACAACAATATTACATTTTGTTTTTTCTCTGGCATTAAAGCTTAAGAATGATTTTGATGTTTAAATTAATTAATTTCAGCAAAAACAATTTAAATAAAGTTTTATTTACTAAGATGTCCTCTAGAAACCAAGTTTTAGACTAATGATTCTTTTAAATATAAGTGGTATGATATCCTTTGTTAGCAAAAATTTCTTGATAGAGTGATTTTAGCAAAAGAGGTTGTGATCTCATAAAAAATATATAATAATTAAGGGATTAACTTTCCAACTTTTAACTAAGAAAACCAGCGAAACTATAAACTCTAGAGGAATAGACAAATTAAAAGGATTATTACTAGAATAATATGAATTATTTTAATTACATAAATAGCATTCAAAAAATCGAAATCAAATATGAAAATTTAAAATAAATATTGAATATATAATTTTAAAAATATATAAATAAATACCTAATACGACAATTTTTCCAGCCCTCTTTGTATTAGGACTTCTATGAATGTAAAAAGCACATATTGGACGATTTAAAGGAAATGCGACACTTCCTGTACTTAAAACAGGAATAGCTGGAGAAGCAACATTTAAAGTAGATCCAAAAGGATAAACATAGTTCAATTGCCTAAAAAGAAAAATAATGTTAACGGATCAGAAATTGTTTGAAATTTATATACATATATTTATGATATAAGTAGATGAATTTAAAGTGACCCCAGTGAATTGCGGATAGTGTTAGACATTTGCAATGTCATCAATGAGATGACATGCTTCCTGAATGTTATATACTTTATTATAGTAAAATCATAAAACGGTCATCTGACTGGATTGATAATGTAGAAAAAAAAAGTAGATGAATAAGCTTCTGACTAAACTAGTCTACTTCTTTCAAAGTAGTTACACATTATTATTATTATGTTGTTAGAGTTCGTGGCTGTGATGAAACTGTATTAGATGAAGGAGGAGGTATCAACCAAAGTTGGATGCGCTGGCTTCAATAAATCACCTTGAATAAAACGTTTGGGCCTGAATTTATTTGGCCATCTTCAGTTAATTGGAATACATAATTTACAAATAGATGTTAACTTTTATGCTTATTATCATAATATTACAGAATTCTCAACCAAACAAAATAATTTAAATAATAATGTTAACACCTTAAAATAATAATAGTAATACAAATAACCAGATCGGACCATACTATTCTGTTACCTATATTCCCGGCATATCCGAAAAAATAAGAAAACTTTTTCAAATTTACAACGTGAACATTGCCCAAAAATACATACATAGACAATATTCAATTTGTATTTAATAATAAAGATCCAACCCCTAGAGAATTATGTAATAATATTGTCTATCAAATCAATTGTCTAGATTGTCCACCAAATTCTAGCACCTATATAGGGCAAAGTTCACGATCATTAAAAATTAGGGTCTATGAACACAGATTAAGTGTTCGAAATAAAAAGACAAACACAGAGTGCTATCCATCCATGCTGCTGAACATAGTCATTCTATTGATTACGATAATGCGCGGATATTATTCAAGATTGATAATTTCTGCAGAAGATCCATAGCCGAAATGCTATATATAAAAATAGCAGGTGACAAAGCTGTTAATTACTTTATCCAATGCGAAGCATGGGAGAAAGTATTGGAATCGCTCTCGCGGCAAGCGCGACTTCAAAGGGTCCTCAGGTAAAGACTACGGAACCCATAGACTCAATCAAGGTCACAAATTGAAGTATTCAATGAGATTGAATTTTAGCACGTGACGGTTTTGCCAAAAATTACCTGGAATCTCGCCGAGAGGCCAAAAAGTGCCATTATTTTTGGAAGTGCGTGGGGATGTATGTATGTATGTATGTGTGTGTGTTATCGTTTTTTTCGTCCACGATTTTTTCCACACCTTTGCGCTGATTGAAATGAAATTGAAAACCTACCATTAGTTTAACAAAATGAAGCGCTGATTAGTTTTTGGTACATATCGGTCCACAAACATTAGTACTTTATTCCAGTACTTTTTTAGTTTTTTCTAAATATCTTGAAAATGACTAAACCAATTTTGATGAAAGTTAATATCCTAATTAAGTACCTTGGGGACCACAAAAAAGGTTAAATAAAGTTTTTAGTAAAATTATATTTTAAAGTACTTTACTCAAGAACATATTAATATTTCAAATGAATTTGGATATAGTTTAGCAACGATCCGTTGCAGTTTATTTTAAAAGAGGTTCCATGTATCTATCCAATATTTACACATCTCTCTTGTGTGATATGAGCCAACAGTTCTCTTGTTCTTAATATATAAATGCTTAAATAAAAAAAATGGCTTTTTTGAGTTTTTTAATAAATTGGGAGATGGTGATATGTAAACATGAAATTGCATAATTTGTTTGAATGGGAAGAATGCATGAATTAAAAAGCAATCAAATCTAATTTGCTCGAATGTAAATAAATAAAAATGAGATTTATGATGACCTCCCATAAGGGTCAAATATTTAATTATATAGAAAAAATGTATATAAACTCATTACATTCAATCTGAACCTTTGGGCGCAGGCACGTTATAAATTTACATGAAGTTTCAAAAACCAACTTGGTTAACTTGTAATATTATGATAATAAGCATAAAATATATCAATGTTAATATTTATTTGTAAATTGTGAGCCCAATCAACTGAAGATGGCCAAATAAATTCAGGCCGAAAAGTTTTATTCAGGGTGTTTTATTGAACCCAGCGCCTTCAACTTAGGCTGATACCTCCTCCTTCATCTAATGTAGTTATATTATGTTATTTGTTGTTGTGATCAAGTGTGATTTGAATAAAAAATTGAAAATCTATTTTTATTATAACTTAATGTAATTTAGAATTTATTTCGCCTTAAATGTTTGAATTGTGTAAAAGGATTAAAAATGTATACTATTATATCCAACAAATGTAAAAAGTTTTTCTTATTATATCTCGTAAAGATGGAAAAACCGATACAGATAAAACGTTAGGAGCTTTTTCTCTTTTACTACTGAAATATTCATATTTTATTTCGAAAGTTTTTTATATGAATTTACTCATTTCAAAAGTTCCTTAAGTTTTTCCATCTTTATGAAATGTCCTTTAAGATTTTGTAAATTTGACCACAATAAACAATTATTATTTCATAATATCTAATTTATTGTACTGATGATAATTTTAAAATAAATCGGAAAATTTCCAAGAGAGTTTTATATTTTTGTGACCTCACCCAGGATCTCAAAGATAATTTTATTTAAAAAATAAAAATGGCCAATAATTTTATAATTCATTGAGATTTATAATAATATTTTCGATACTAGTAGACTCTAAATTCTTAAGGAAATCATGAGAGGGTGTAATGTACTATTTTCGAGCTGGAAATAATCATTTAAATATGTCAGACCGATTGTATTCATCCCTCGAGAATCGAACCTGAGAGTCAAAAATATCCGGGCCAATTGGCTACCTTGTTATAGATCAAGAGCCCACGACGGCCAGACCTTCGTTATTTTATAAAAGCTGAAAGTTTTTCTGTGTATGTCCCCTATACAGGTAAGAACGACCAGCGACTATAGAGTTTGGGTTGTGGTTACTTTGGCAGGTAACAGGTAATAAAGGTGTATAAAATAGTACTTTAAATTCGTCAAAGTATAAAGCTCAATTTTTTTATATTTTCTTCGGGATAACTTTAGAAATCTCGTCATCCATTGCCGGACACTTATGACAGTTGCTACCCCCTGCCAGACACCCCTAAACTTTCTTTTTGATTTTAAGTCGATTCTTCCACGCTTTCAGTAGAGGTTGACATTAATAGTCAAAACAACAAAAATGGAATGCAATAAGGTTATTCCTCTAGTATTAGATAAGAATCGATGGTTATTTTTGATTTTAAGACGATTCCTCCATGTCTTCACCACAAGGGCGGATCCAGGGGGGGGGGGCGATCGCCCCCCCATAGAAGGTCCGTGCCTGGCAAAAAAAATTTTAAAATTGAAAATAAAGTTCTATATGTGTGTGTGTGTGGGGGCGTCTCGGCCCCCCCCCCCCCTCCCCGGTTGGACAATTCGATCGCGACACACTTCCGAGATAAAAAGTAGATCGGGTACCTTATATACATTCACCCCCCCCCCATAAAAAATTCCTGGATCCGCCCTTGCTTCACCAATGGTTATCAATAATAACCGAAATGTCAAAAATCTATGTAAAAACCATTAAAACTGTCCGCCTATTGAGGTAACATTTTTTTATAGGTCGCCAAGTAACATATGTATATAAAATTTATGTTTTATATTATAACGAAAGTATAATTATAATTTATTAAAGTTTAGGGGTGTCTGGCAGGGGGTAGCAACTGTCATAAGTGTCCAGCAATGGATGACGAGATTTCCAAAGTTATCCCGAAGAAAATATAAAAAAATTGAGCTCTATACTTTAACGAATTCAAAGTACTATTTTATACACCTTTATCACCTGTTACCTGCCAAAGCAACCACAACCCAAACTCTACAGTCGCTGGTCGTTCTTACCTGAATAGGAGACATGCACAGAAAAACTTTCAGCTTTCATAAAATAGCGAAGGTCTGGCCGTCGTGGGCTCTTGGGCTATTAAATGAATCTCTCTGAAATATTTCACTCAAAGATTTAATCTTCATGTGTAAGATTTCGCCGTCTAGTGATTCTAAATGAAAACAAAGCTATAGGTGGCCAACCTTTTGCATACAATGCGCCAATTTTTTCACATACGAGTTCATATGCGCCATACAACTCACCTTAACTAATTTTCTAATAAAAAGAAATAGAACCAAAGAATCGGCAATATGGGCTTTGGATAGTTGGGAAATTTTATTATGAAATGGGCCACTTGTAATCTTTCAATCCGCCATAGGTTATATAGTTTGAATAATAATTTAATATTAAAATAATTAACCCGAAGGTTTGAGTATCGTTTTTGAAAATAAGATAGATTTTTTAAAAAAATACAACTCATAGTATAAACCAAATATATTAAGAAAGAATTTATATTTAAGGTCCAAAATCGAATATTTTAATAGAATATTTTTACATTGCATATATCTTATACTAATAAAGGGCATTTGTGCCTGTCTCTGTAACTACCTACCTATGTCAGTCCCCCAGGGGGTGGGGGTCAGGGGGCTACTAAAGGGCATTTGTGCCTGTATAGTGTATATAACATATACACCTTCAGGGGTAAGCAATGAGAAACCATCCTGTGAAAAATTTCCCCGGGAAAATTACAGTGGAAAGGGTACTCTTCACTGTAATCGCCGACGCTCGGAATCGAGTATGGCAATTGAAGAAGATATATTTACCTATGTTTGTCCGTCCCCCCAGGGGGTGGGGGTTGGTGTCCAGGGGTGGGGGTTTGAAAGTAAGGTCCAGGGCGTGGGGAGTCAGGGATGTGGGGGTCCAGGGGTACTAAAGGGCATTTCTCTCTGTATCTGTACCTGTATCACATACTACTAAAGGCCATTTGTGCCTGTCTCTGTATGTACCTATGTTTCTATGCCCCCCAGGGGTTGAGTGGTGAAGGGCAAGGGTGGGGTGGGGGTCCAGGAGAAAGGTGGGGTTCAGGGCGTGCGGGGTCTAGGGGGTAGGTTTACTAGGGTGGAGGAAGATCAGAGGTGGGGCAGAAGTTCCGGGGTTGGGGAGAGGGTCCGTGGGATGGGGAGTGGTTGGAGATGAAGGAGAGGGAGTGTCCAAGTGACGGGGGTCCAGGGGGAAAAGCACCTTGGCTAGCAAGAGGCCCACCGAAGGTGAGCCTTGCAGCTAGTATTCTATAAAAATCTTAGATTTTGGACCTTAAATATAAATTCTTTCTTAATAATATAATATGTCAAAGGGGTCCATCCGACAGGGTAGCCAAATGGCCCAGCGTACTAGGGTTCGATTCCCGAAGATAAAAACACAAAACAAGCTTCTTTCCTATAATTAAAATTAACCATTCCAGCTTGGATCTAGAGTAGATGAGAATCTCTCGTGATTTCCTTAGAATAATATTTTCATTTCTTACTGTCTCAATGCATCTTCATCTATATCCTTTATATCTTTTCCTGAAGCCTCAACAAGTGATCGATTTAAAATACCATTTGTAACATAACACTCTTTTGGATGAAAGTATTTATAATAATTGGTTCTTATTACACAATCTGAAAATAAGAATGATTTATAATATAATATATTATTTTAAAAATAATATGAATAATAATAACTAATCAATTTTACTTTTCCATACATATGGTCAAGTATTGTCATGAAAAAAAGTGATTTTTTTGGCTTCTTTTTTTCGAAATATCTCAAAAACGGCTGGAACTATTTTGATTAAAAAAATTGAGCGAAACCATGGCATTTTATAAAAGTTATAATAAAAAATTATATTTTTCGAGATAATAATTGTTTTGTCTGTGCGTTACCAAATTTTTGTGGATGAGCTAGCTCAAAAACTAGTGTGAATATCGAAACCAAATTTCACACGTAGTTTTGGTCCATTGAGATTAAGAGCTGATTAGATTTTGGTTCATATCGACCCAAAATTAAGGGGGTAGAGGGAGCGTTAAAAATTAAAAATCTAGGCCATTTGAGCAAACTCAACCAAATTTGTATTCATAATCTGTGAACCCCTAGAAGTCTAAAAATGCAAAAACTAATCACCAAAATGGGGGAGGGGGGGGTGTAGGGTCAGAAAATGAAAATCTAGGCCCTTGTACCAAACTCAACCAAATTTTGTATACATAATCAGTGGGCCCACAGAAGTCTAAAAATGCAAAAACTAACTCCCCCCTACATGATATTATAAATAATTTTATTAAATATTAAATATAAGTTAGGACCCAGGCAGAGTTGTAGTGGCAAAATTTTCAGTGTGGGAACGCTAAACTACCGAATCTTAATCTAAGTAAACTATTAGAATATTAAAATTCGGGTAGGTACGGTGCATGGGTGCCAAGGGCGGATCCAGGAATTTTTATGGGGGGAGGGAAGAATGTATTAAGGTGCCCGATGTATATAAGATATACTTTTTATCTCGGAAGTGTGTCGCGATCGAATTGTCCAAGCGGGGGGGTGGCGCCCCCCCCCCCCCCCACACACACACATACATATATAGAACTTTATTTTCAATTTTAAAATTTTTTTTAAAAAAATAAATTTTTTTTTTTACAAATTCTTTTTGCCAGGCACGGGCCTCTATAGGGGGGGGGGGGCGGTCGCCCCCCGCAGATCCGCTCTTGATGGGTGCTGATGCCTCAAATCAATATATGAGGCACTCACACATTTTTTAAGATATTATTTTATTTACTTGCGTAAGTGATTTTACTTTTATTTGTTATTATTATTATTATTTTTTTTACTGAATGAAACCAGTGTGGGAACGCCGTTCCCACGCGTTCCCGTTCCACTACACCCCTGGACCTAGGTTGTATGGTAAAGTCAAGTGGATGGCCACTTCAGAACGTGTCACTTTATTTTTTCTTACCATTATTGATCATAATTCCGAATTCTTCCAAAAGAAAATTGATATTAGTTTGGAAAGATTTCTCCCCTCCTTCACCTAGCATTACTAAAATGCTTCCTCCAGAATCTAAATATTTTCTCATACAATTGAATTCATTTTCAGTAAATTTTTCTGTAGATCCTGATATAATGTAGATACCAACATCGGCAAAAATTTCATCGGTGACTTCATTATTATTTCTAAAAAAAATCAAAATAAACATTATTATAAAAAAAAGATTAATAAAATTAGGCAAGTTTTTTGCCGAGAGGAGCAGAGTTGTAAAATGTTTAAAGCAGTGGTGGGCAACTTCTTTTATCAACGGGCCAATTTCAAATTTCATATCAGGACGCGGGCCAGCACAGAATGAATGGTTTAACAAAAAGTCATTATTTCAAAAATAATTTTAATTTTGTTGTAAATGAGATGACATTTGTATACATATCATAAATAAATAGTCGCTTTCCTTGTAGTGTTAAATTCAATTCATTTAAATATGATAACATATCAACTGAGAAGAAAAGATCATTCAACCATTGTTCATCATTTAGTTCTTAAGATTCGTTAAGCTTGTTTTTAATATTTAAGAAGTTCACGCGGTCCGGATTTAACATCGTAACGGGCCGGCAGTTGCCCACCCCTGGTTTAAAGAATAAGAGAGTGTTCTGTGCTTGATATAACTTGATTAGCTTTTATATTTTCGGCAGGAATCATTGCGATGAAGGTTATTCAGAGTCACAGAGATAAATATATAATCATAATGTTTTCTTTATGAATAGCGTTTAAACATCTATTGCCAAACTATTTAATAAATATAAATAAACTGCAACGGATCGTTGCTAAACTTTATCCAAATTCATTTGAAATATTAATATGTTCTTGAGTAAAGTACTTTAAAATATAATTTTACTAAAAACTTTATTTAACTTAAATTGAAAGTTTTTGCCGAGAGTAGCAGAATTTGTATATATTGAAGGAGACAATGTGTCGTGTCTTCTGCTGGAATTATAAATTTTATTTATT
Organism: Forficula auricularia; assembly: GCA_024734495.1. Lineage (NCBI taxonomy): Eukaryota > Metazoa > Arthropoda > Insecta > Dermaptera > Forficulidae > Forficula > Forficula auricularia. Next base: position 69,368 of record JALMQS010000915.1, read on the forward strand.
TATAACGAGACTATAAATAAATAAAATTTATAATTCCAGCAGAAGACACACTCTTTTATTGTCTCCTTCAACTTTATTTAACCTTTTTTGTGGTCCCCAAGGTACTTAATTAGGATATTAAATTTCCTCAAAATTGGTTAAGTCATTTTCAAGATATTTAGAAAAAACTAAAAAAGTACTGAAATAAAGTACTAATGTTTGTGGACCGATATGTACCAAAAACTAATCAGCGCTTCATTTTGTTAAACTAATGGTAGGTTTTCAATTTCATTTCAATCAGCGCAAAGGTGTGGAAAAAATCGTGGACGAAAAAAACGATAACACACACACATACATACATACATCCATCCGCACGCACTTCCAAAAAAATAGCACTTTTTGGCCTCTCGACGAGATCCCTGGTAATTTTTGGCAAAATCGTCACGTGCTAAAATTCAATCTCATTGAATACTTCAATTTGTGACCTTAATTGAGTCTATGGGTTCCGTAGTCTTTACCTGAGGACCCTTTGAAGTCGCGCTTGCCGCGAGAGCGATTCCATTGCTTTGGATAAAGTAAAAATAGCAATTCATGAAGAATATATTTGTTTTGGACTGAAGATGAAGACAAACCATTCAAAATGTGTATCAAATTATAAAAATATTTACATATACATATCATCATCGAATAGCCCTAATATGGGTTTGAAGAGGGCTTTAGGGGGATAATTGATTTCAGCTCGACTTAACAGACATCGTGGTATTATCTGTAGTACAGTGAAAGGACAGAAACGGTTCTTTAGTGAGCGAGGGAGTCTATTGAGTTAGTTAGGGCCTATTAGTTTAATTGCTCGTTTCTGAATTGCATCCAGTGTGGCAAGAGAATGCTTGGAGGCCCCCGAGTGGTGAACCGCGACCTGATATCGTGTACACCTACTTCCACTTCCACTTTTATTTCCAAGTATAAGATAATAGATAAAGGGGCATTATCTAATGAATTCCAAAATAATTCCAAAGATGTCTACACCTAATTCCAATCGCGGTTCACCCTTCGGAGGCCCTTCTCCACACATGAGACCCATATTCGAGACAGGGACGAATTTGAGTTTTATACATAGTAAGAAGTTGACTGGGAGTAGAATAGCGTCTAGACCTAATAGGAGACCAAGATTGCACGCAGCAGGTTTAGCAATGGTTGAGATATGGTCATTCCAAGAAAAGAGCTGTATTTATTTATATAAATAGACAAATGGTGATATTCTTTTGAAACTTACATTTGAGTTTTCCAAGTCCCTTTCAGCTTGCGATTTAAGGACTTATAATGTTCATTTAATTTATATTTCTCATTTTTTGAGGCATTAAATAAAATAGTATTTAAAAAATTTTCTTTCGATTCCTTATAAAATTCCTAAAAAAAGAGAAATGAAAATGTAAATATACTGATGAAATGAAAAACTATAATATCACTAAATGTACATACTTCAATTGGTGCCATAATTAATTAAAATTAAAATTAGGAGATTCTTAAAATATCTAGAAAATTATATATTGATAAAATATGTCAATTCAAAATCAATATTTGAAATGTCAGATGAACGCACATGAAAGATGGCAGCACTGTTGCATTGTGGGTAGTGGAGGAGCCATTTTCAAAATATTTAGCTCGTTACTAAAATATCAAATATTATTTTTAGGAGGAATAAATTATATTTTAAAAAACTAAAAAACATGCTTCTAAAAAGTACAATATAATGTAATACTTAATCAAAAAAATGTGGGGCTCAGAAACTTTTAATTAATTTCGACAAAGTGCTCACGCTTTTTGATTAAGTATTACATTATATTGTACTTTTTAGAAGCATGTTTTTTAGTTTTTTAAAATATAATTTTTTTTTACTTTTTAGTCTTAATTATTTTTATAGAGAAAAGTTTGCGGAATTTAACAGAATGAAATGTATTTATTTTTATTATTTTTATATGATTTTTTTAAATTTAGTAGGTAAACAATTATTTTTATAGATAAACTAGCCGCAAGGCCCGCCTTTGGCGACCCTCTTGCTAGCCAAGGGGCACGCGCCCTGAACCCCCAACCCACGAACCCCAACCTCACACCCCACCCACCTCGGACCCCCACCCCCGTTCCAGCCCACTACGCCACTGGACCCTCACCTGAACCCCCACACCACCAACCATGCACCACTCCCCCTTGCACTCCAGCCCTGCACCCCCCTACTCCGCGTTACTCCCTCACTCCACCCCGCGCACCACATGCCCTAACCCATCCCCACTCCACCCCCGCGCCCAGTTTTTGCATTTCTAGCCTTCTAGTGACCCACAGATTATGTATACAAAATTTGGTTGAGTTTGGTCCAAGAGCAAGAATTTTCATTTTTTGACCCCCCCCCCCATTTTGGGTGGTTAGTTTTTACATTTCTAGCTCTTTAGAAGTCCACAGATTATGTATACAAAATTTAGTTGAGTTTGGTCCAAGAGCAAGAATTTTCATTTTTTGACCCCCCTCCCCCATTTTGGGTGGTTAGTTTTTACATTTCTAGCTCTTTAGAAGCCCACAGATTATGTATACAAAATTTAGTTGAGTTTGGTCCAAGAGCAAGAATTTTCATTTTTTGACCCCCCCCATTTTGGATGGTTAGTTTTTACATTTCTAGCTCTCTAGAAGCCCACAGATTATGTATACAAAATTTGGTTGAGTTTGGTCCAAGAGCAAGAATTTTCAATTTTTGACCCCCCCCATTTTTGGTGGTTAGTTTTTACATTTCTAGCTCTTTAGAAGCCCACAGATTATGTATACAAAATTTAGTTGAGTTTGGTCCAAGAGCAAGAATTTTCAATTTTTGACCCCCCCCCCCCATTTTGGGTGGTTAGTTTTTACATTTCTAGCTCTTTAGAAGCCCACAGATTATGTATACAAAATTTAGTTGAGTTTGGTCCAAGAGCAAGAATTTTCATTTTTTGACCCCCCCGCATTTTGGGTGGTTAGTTTTTATACATTTCTAGCTCTCTAGAAGCCCACAGATTATGTATACAAAATTTGGTTGAGTTGCTCCAAGGGCAAGAATTTACATATTTTTCACCCCCCCCCTTTTTTTGGGTGGTTTTTTGGGGGATTTTTTTTAAACAAAAGTTGTCAACAATCACATCCCCTACAACTTTGCTCATTATAAAATTTCCCGTAGAGTTAATAGTTTAAGAGTTATTTGATAATTTTTATTCGTGCACCTCCCCCCCCCAAAACCCCTTTTTGGGGTCAAAATATCAAAACGTTATATAGCTAAAAACGTAAGTTAGAAGACCTCTGATCCAAATATGAAATTTCATAATAATCCCTTCAGCCGTTTTGACGTGAATAGTGAGCAACTTTTCGCGGAAACCACTGAAACAGACAGACAGACAGACAGACATACAGACAGGAATTTTGTTGATGGTGTTTTCGTTCATAGCTTTGCTTGAAACGTGTGCAACCAAAATTTGGCGTGATTTGGAACAATGTACAGACAAAACCTTAATTTTATATATATAGATGTTTGGGGGATTTAACAGAACGAAAGTCACATTGTTAGATAGATACATATACCTACAGGTGAAGCTAATATAAAGCATGTAAAAAAAAGACTAAAACCGTACTGCCCTTCGCTTGTCCGGGGCGTACCGAATTAAAACAAAACGTTTATTTTGAGAGTTTTTTTTCTGTCTATTTGTCCTATATATATATGAAAGAGGACATGTAGCTTCTAAAGTACTAAAAGATAAAACTTGAAATTTCGCAAATATATACGTTTATACATATACGGTAGTCAACACGTTAAGTTGAAATAAAGTGAGGCGGTATCTCCACCAAAATAAAGTGCTGATGAAAAAATTCACGACTACATATTAAATAGTTGTTTGTAAACGTTGCAGAGTATGTGAATGGACCATCGATCCAGCGAATCCATAAAACGTAAAACACATTGAAATATAATTTCTCCAAATTAAATTCATTAATTATCACATGTAAGGATCCAATAAATTCACATTTGTTAAAATTTTAAACAATTTGTTTTAAATTAATCACTGGTATTGAAACGCCTATAGAATCAGTCCTTCTTTTTATTCGTTTTCAGCTAGTCTTAAGTTTTTTTTTTTAGTTTTTTTTTCTTCTTCCTAAGTTTAAAATCAGTAAATTTAGAGTCAGTAAATTCTAGTTTTAAGCATTGAGAGAGAAGACTCCACCAAGTTACACCCACCACATAAGGAAGATATCGTAAGTGCTAAAGTGCTATCAGAGCCAACTCACCTCATATACCCTAGTCACATTTTCATTCACAATTATCATTCGCAAACCCATCCAACATCACTTAAACGTTTTTTTGTAAAATTTATTTTGACGCTTCATCAGCACGCTTTGAGCCTAGAAATCACCTCGCAATGTCCCTCAGTATACATTTAACTTTGTTCCACTTTCATTCAGAACTCGTATCTGGGGGCACGGCAGTGCCCCAGGCAAGTTCGATTCGAGCGGGGATGTGTGCACTGCCAGACTACCCTTTAAAGGAAACAACTCAGGCCATTTTGACGCCTCTGTAACTTCGTAATGGAAACCTCTATATGGCTGAAAAATTTTTCAGAATACTGGTCCATAAGCTTAACTAAATTACAAAATTTCATATTTCTACTGTTTATACCATCCAAGTTACAAGAAGCCAAAGATAGGCTTTTTCGTCACTCACTCACTGACTGACTGACTGACTCACTCACTCATCAAAATTCTAGAGTACTTCCGCTAATCCTAGAATGCTGAAATTTGGCAGGCAGGTAGAGTTTGGGGTACAATTAATGGGAAAAATCCAAAAATCGAAACTTTCCCTTCTTCAGGACCTAAAATGAAGGGGTGAAAGTTATTAAGTTCAAAAAAATAAAAAAACATTAAATTATAGATAAATATATTATAAAAGTGGAAAACTTACCCATAACCTCTTTCTCTGTTATTTATTTAGATTTCTTGAAAAATAATATGTATTATCATATATGTATATAAAACTATTGATAATAAAATAAGGATTTTGGAGCTTATATGTCAATGTATAAATAAACTGATATTTATTTTATTTCTTATATATTTAGGTATATAAGTTGTTTATTTTGAAAGTCCATTCGATTTTCGAGAGATGTAAGCCATACTCTAGAATTAAATAAAAATAATTTTAATTTTAATTCATAATAATTTTAATAATACCTCGCAAGTATTCCGCCCGTTTGAATTCTGGATTAAAAAAGTAGTTACTTTTTTTAGGAAATGTTTATAATTATTATATTAAAAATAAACTAGATTGACAGTTTAACGGTTAAACATAGACTAAAGGATTAATATATTTGTGGCTAGATGGCGCCAACGAACAAGCAAGTAAGCAAGTTTGTAGCAAGTTAGATAAAAACTTAATAATTCACCTCTTGAACTATTCAAGATTGCTGCAAAATTACAACTAAACTTATCTTGTCATATTTGTACATGACAATTTAAATTCAAACAAAAGTTAAGTTTGCGGCAAGTCCAATTGCTATTCTGGGAAGCTTAATTCAAGGAAGCAACATTGTGCATTCTATTTATGAAGAAAATAAAAATATTCTAAATATAAACAAGTCATCAAAATTCTTAAGTTTGACGGTTTAACCCAGGAAAGGGGACGAGAACCCCTTGAAATAACTTCCCAGACAGAAAGGAATATTGCAGCAATATTACATTGCAATATTAAACCATGCAGGGAAATTGAAGGAATATTCCAGCAATATTCCAGTCTGTCTGAGTTACTATACTCAATATTTTCTCGATTTGATAGTAAAAATATAATTTTAAATATATTAAATCAAAAAAAAAAAAAAAAAAAAAAAACTGGTACCTATCGATTTTTGAATTTTCTTTAAAAATATGTTGAAAGATTATACAATGGTCTTTCGAGATCCATAGGGATTGCATTTTCCTGGTGAGGCCCTTGCATTCAAATGTATTAAAAATAAATTAATAAAAGATGGTAAAAAGCCACGCATCCCCAAAAAATTTTGTTGCCATGTTTCTATACGAATTACCTTTCTAAATCTAATTATGAATTAGTTGTGAAATAGTGAGATGTTTTTTCTTACAAGTCCGCACAATTTCCTATCAGACTTTGGCTCTTCTTAAATTTGCATTGTGAGATATTAGGAAATAAAATATCCAGAATTTAGGATCAAACGTAGTAGAATGGGAATATCTCAGCTTAGTTTTACCAAAGTTATTCACTAAAAATGACAAATCATTTATTATTTATTTAGAAAAATAGGTAGTGCATGATAGTTGTTTTAATAATTTAATTTATGTAAATTAATTAAAAATAAGCTGACGTGTTCTGATGTGGCCATCCACTTGACTTTACCATACAACCTGGCCCCTCACTTATATTTAATAAAATTATTGATAATGATGTAGGGGAGGGGAGTTAGTTTTTGCATTTTAAGACTCCTCCCCAGTGATTATGTATACAAAATTTGGTTGAGTTTGGTAAATGCCCAAGATTTTTATTTTTTGACCCCCCCCCCTTGGGTTGTTAGTTTTTGCATTTTTAGACTTCTGGGGTCCCTTATGATTATGTACACAAAATTTGGTTGAGTTTGCTCAAATGGCCTAATTTTTAATTTTTAACCCCCTCCACCCCCCTTAATTTTGGGTCGATATGCCCCAAAATCTAATCAGCTCTTAATCTTAATGGACCAAAACTACGTGTGTAATTTGGTTTCGATATTCACACTAGTTTTTTAGCTAGATCGTCCACAAAAATTTGGTAAGGCACAGACTATCAGACAGACTAACTAACAGACATTTTGACAAAACAATTATTATCTCGAAAAATATAATTTTTTCGATGTTCACTTATTAAAGCATTTTTGTAGAGCGAAATGCCATAGTTTCGCTCAATTTTTTTAATCAAAATAGTTTAAGCCGTTTTTGAGATATTTCGAAATAAAGAAGGAAAAAACCCACTTTTTTCATCCACGATTATAATACTTGACCATACCCTGTATGGTAAAGTAAAAAGGTTAATAATGGTCTAGTATTTTTATAAATAATAATTTAAAGTAAGTAGGTTATAATGAAAGGCAGTCCATAAATTATTTAAATTTTATTCTAATTCCGACGTTTCGGAAACCTTTTTCTCTCCTTCTTCAGGGTATTGAATAGTTATTGATGGATTTTCAATACCCTGAAGGAGATAAAAAAGTCTCCGAAACGTCGGAATTTGAATTTTATGGACGGCCTTTCATTATAACCTACTTATTTCGCTTACCAGTCCGTCTTTCTAAGAAAATAAATAAAATTATTTTTGTATGACAATGACTTTAAGTAAAAATTTATAAAGGAAATTATCATTTAATTGGGTTAGTGGTAAATACGAGGGGTGAACCGCGACCTAAAAGTGTGTACATCTACTTTTATTTCCAAGTAGAAGACAATAGATTATCTAATGAATTCCAAAGTAATTCCAAAGACGGTGTACACCTAATTCCAATCGCGGTTCACCCCTCGGGTAAATATATACGGAATGAAGATGGATTTTATAAAAAAATAAAAATTTCATTTCGTGGATCGACATTTTCAAAATTTATTCCATATATTTACATATGGTGATTACACACAAGGCATTTTTTTTTTCTCTGACAATACATATAATTTATTTATTTAGTAAAATCAAAATAAGTATTTCCGAATATCGAATATATTTTTACAAAATTTTAAGAGGACATTAAATTTGTAAATTTTCGAAAGTATATATATAAAAAAATAATAAATAAGATTTTTTGAAGTATAATTTGATAAAATTATTATTACTTGACAAAATAATGCCTATTTGTATTTTTACAATTTTTATGTTCATAAGATTTTTATATAACAAGAATCCCTTAGTATTTTATGCTAAAACTACTACACTAGTTAATTTTTTTATTTATTTCTCTTTTGATACAATAGACGTTCAAACACATTAAAGGTCTATTTAAAATTATTTTTAATGGGCTAAACAAATATAATTATTTAAAAATTTAATTTTACAATTAACAATAATAAATTTTAGCCCATTTAACAAAGATTTGTCTGAAGAAATGTATACTTTTACTAAAGACATGAAACATTAAGGTTTTTTTATTAAGATTAGTAATATTAATTCTTTTGTCTTCCTTCACACACAATTTCAATTCATTCATTCATATTCATTCTTAAGCAAGAGGAAGTCAAAAAATTAATGAATCTTTTAAGAGATTTTACAAGATGGAGAAGTAGATTACCCAGGTAACACACAATACCCCCAGAATATTCTAACAAGTTATTTAAAGGACATATATATTCCAATTATTTCCAGGATATCCACAGAATATTTGTATAGGCGTTAATCTTCTGAGAATATTCTAGGAATATTCCGGGAAAGGGAATTTAATGTTCTACACGAATATTTTAGTTCTAAGAAAATTCCCAGAATATCTACGAAGATTGAAAGATTTTTCACAGGATATTCCAATGTCCAGAGAAGATAATATCAGAATATTTATAGGTCATTCTTGTGCTATTTGGGTAGAAGAAACTCCCTTGTCTTCCTTAATTCTTAAACAAGAGGAAGACAAAAAATTAATGAATCTTTTAGATTTTACAAGATGGAGAAGTAGATTAGAAGAAACTGAGCTCCTTTGTCTTCCTTAGGGCCAGTTGTATGTCGGTTGGTAAACTCTTTTTAAACGTTGACAAAGGGTAAAACCTTAAAATTCACTTTGTGCCGGGTGGGATGGCCAATCAGATGACAGGCACTTTACCAAAGAGTTTACCAACCGACATACAACTGGCCATTAATATAATACATTTATATTAACATGTTACCAAGTAAAAATCTACATTTCAGTGAATATCTTAATTTACAATACAATAGTGGAATTTTATTTTTTTCATTTCTATAATACCAATTCCGAAAATGATTTTACATAAGCTTCGTGAAGTTTTGTTACGAATTCCGGGTCATTTTTGATAAGATAATTGAATGCCTGAAGGAGTTGATTTTTGGTTAGTGGTTCAACAGAGGGTACACTTTCGTCAAGTAAAACTGAACTTGGATTTCTTAGTAATGACGTTTGTGTAAGATCTGAAGAATTATGGAAAGATGAGTCCTTCGAAGCTGATGAAGTAAACATAGTAGGGGGCATGAGGGCTGGTTTTGGGGGGGTCTCTGCACATAATGACGTAGAGAGAGTAATTTGCTCAGCTAGATTGGATGGCGAGGGGCATCCAAAAGAAGAATTAAACATGAGAGGTTGTTTCGGTGCTGGTGATTCAATAAAATTTGTTTCTGGAGAATCACATTTCAAATTTGCCATGTCATTTGTGAGAGGTCGAATTTTGAAATCTCTGCTTGTTTTGCCATTAGCTTTGTTTTGAATTTTCGATTTCGTTGACGGTTTAGTATTTGTCTCTGAAGGTGTTACAGAGCGTTGCTGTTTTTCAATGTGTTCGACTGTATTAGCAGGATTTGACATAAGCCTTTGCAATAACGGCTGCAATTGATTCGTGGAGGCTGGTTCTTTTGGAGGATTCATAAAGAGTGTGGTCGGTTTGGGCCCCTTATAAGAAGCCCCTTCACTTGCTTTCGCGAAGAATTCCTTTACACTTTGCGAAGTGACGTCTGGCGGATTGGGCTTCTCGAAATTCTTCTTCGGCGGGGATTTGCTATAATTGAAGTCCTCCTGGGCCTTGGTCAGCATTGTAAGTATATTCGCCTCGGATGAAGCGGTTGTTGTATCAGAATTGTTCAATTTCTGACCTTTGTTTGTTTTATCGGATTCTTTTATTAGATTCGTTAACATGTTTGCGATTCTACGACAATCGTCTTTTTCATAAAACCAAATACCAAAAATATTATGCTTAGCGTTTCGATATAATAAAAATGGCTCTTGCACTTGTAAATCCAAACCTTTGGTGACTGGTTCAACTAAATTGTTTCTACTCAATCTATTCATAATAAGTATTCCATGATAAGGCTCTCCGCTTCGGCTGTAGACAAATAAGGCACCTTCCACGTCCGTTTTTTCCCATTCATTAATTTCTGAATTGAAAGTATATAAAGCCACATGTGTAGCGGATGCTAAAATATCCTTACCATAAGGATCTACTCCTTTTAAAGCGACAACATTCATACGCAACTCGCTTGAATCTGCCATGTTTGTTTGTTCAGTTAACATATGCGAGACAAGAGAGAATTTTACACTTTTATGACTTTGAAAACCTACTACTAATAATAACAACAGCCCTGATCGTAGCTCTTCTTAGCTAAATGGAATGTCGTTCGATCACACAACTGAAGATAGCTACACACTCAATGTCGTTCTTAAAAAAAAATAGAAAAAATATGAAATTAGTTCGATTCGCACTCACTCGCATCCATTGCATAGATTTGATTAGGTATATTAGATAAAATTAAGAATAAATAGAAATTTTATATTAGTTAAATCTTTTCCCCTTTCTATATTAAAAAATTTAGTTTTTCAGATATTGCAGTTGATAGATTAATCTAATAATAAAACTTGAGCAAGATGCGAGGTAGGTTTCACAAAAAAAAGAAATAAACAAAATTGAGTTTTGAATTTGATAGATTAATCAATACAGATGACGAAATTGGAATTGTTCTTCAAATAATTTCAATGAATATAGTAGGTATATAGGTATTATATATAGTATTAAAGAAGAGGCCATCTATTTTTGTTGATTATTATAAAATAGTTGAGTAAAAATTGTATGACCAAAAGATTAAAGAAAACAGATAAGATTAAGTTATTTTGCAAACAAATATATATGTAACATATATCCCCTTTTAACAATTTTCCATTAAATTTCGAAAAAAATAACCTTAAATGTCAAACTAAAAATAAAATAAATTTAAAAAATATAATATAATTTGTAAATTAATCTCATATTGAAATTGGATTAATTAAAATAGAATTGTTTCAGATAATTCAATTAGTAAATAGGTACCTACAATTTGATTTCGGGAGAGATATATAGATATATAGTTTTTTAATTAAGTTTGATGAAATATAAAATATATATAACAACAAAAAGGTTAATGTTGTTAATAAATTAATTTACTATTAGATGACACCTGTTTTAATTCTATTTAGCTTAAAAAGATATAAATTTTAGTTTTTGGATTCATCTTTTATTTAAATTTCCAGCTAATACATAATTGTAGCTATCTTAATGACTGTTGAATTATCAAATTATCAATACTTATTGAGTTTTTAAGAGAAACCAGCTGATTGAATATTAATTATTTAATTTTTTTGAATTAATTAATGAGTTTATTTATTTTTTGCTGTGTTTTAAATAAACAGCCCTGAAGTTGCAGCTCTAGTTATGCGATTTTCAAAGTCGTGAAAGTAGTGCACTCGACAAGAGATGAGTTCTTTATAAAGTAAAAATACCAATATACAATTTATGTCATTTTATTCAATTAATTAATCAATTTCACCAATTAAAATATTATTATTTTTTATTAGATTCAATATATAATGAATTATTATATATAAATATTATTTCAAAACTATATTTTTGGGGGGGGGGAATTTAAATTGAATCTGAAAGAATATTAATTATGATATAAGCATAGAAATTCTTCACTCCATTAATATATAATGGAAATTAAAAAATTTAGCTTAAAATGAAAAAAAAGTTTTTCATACAAGTCCTCCTATTTTAATATAAAAGTAAAGATTTGAGCATCTTATTTTTGAAAATAGTTGGAATGTTTTTCAAAAATATGCTCGGGTTCAGATTAACAAATCAATTTTTAAAAAGAGAAAGAATTTAATTTTTAGGACAGATTCTAAGATATTAATAGAAATATTATTAAATTGCGATATCAGGGGGATTCATCCCCCAGGAGTCAACCTGAGAACTAACATGCTTTCTGGCATTCAGCTCACACCCTCGAGAGAAAAAATCTCTCTCTGAATCGCAATATTAGATATAAGCATAGAAATTCTTCACTCCATTAATATATAATGGAAATTAAACAAAAGAAAAAATATCAAATATTGCGATTCAGGAGAGAGGTTTTTGTCTTTAGGGTGTGAGCTGACTGAAAGGATGTTAGTTCTCAGGTTCGACTCCTCTGGGGGGATGAATCCCCTCTGATATCGCATTATTAATAATATTTCTATTAATATCTTAGAATCTGTCCTAAAAAATTAAATTCTTTCCCCCCAATATTAATTATATTTGCTGCTAACCGATAAATTTTAGGTAGTTTCTTTCACCAATGAAAAAATTCAAGAAGTCTTCGAAACTTGGAATATAATTCATTAAAAGCATAATAAACACAGCTGTTAAAATTTGAAGACGATTTACCACACCAAACATGAAATAATTGCAATTAAAAATGAAATTTTTTACATATGGTAGATTGGGAAAGGGTGGGAAAATGATCATTATTTTATTTTATTCCATTGAAGTACTTTCCTCATCTTGATGAAAAACTAATATTTGTTAGAATAATATATTTGAAATAACTTAAAAAAATTGAAATTATTTACCTCGTAGTTTTGAGATCTCGGTTCTATTAGATAAAAAATTCGGGCACATTAACGCTACCGCAAGGTTTGTTTGGGAACGCATTTTTGATCTAATCGAACCGAGATCATAAACCGAACCTATTCAAGTTGTTTTTTGACAGAGGGGAACTGATTTATTTTATTTTATGATTTATCTCAAAAATTTTAGGTGTAGATTGGCGAAATTTAAAAACCGCCAAATCTGTAGCTGCGGTGGCGTTAATACGTAAGTACCTTACTTTGCTTAGTTCCAGATGTTTTTTAATTGAATAGAGAGTTCCTCATACTTTCTTTGTTTTTCCATTTCGGTTTTTCTTAATATTACATTTTATTTTTATTTTTCTCAATAGAGTTAATTTAATTTGATAGCAGTACTATGATGTTTTTTAATTTAATTTAATTTAGAATTAAACATTAGGTACACTTTATTTCCAATATGTTAAAATTACAAAGTGGCTTATGTTCTTATTTTTTTCCATATATCAAAAATAACGTGTGTAACAATTTGTAGCTTGTTAAACAATAAATTCCACTAACTCTGTGGCACCTTTTTATTCTAATCTGATGCCTAGAACCTGAAATAGGTCAAGTTTTAGAAAAAGAGAGTAGATGCTAGGTGGCTCGATTTTTTTGTCCGTAAGTGTATTTTAATTGTATTCTGTCCGTGTGTTTGTCCTTCGGTGTCTCTGGATTTCGATAGCCACGATAAAGTCGTATACAAAGTTCTGCTGCCAAAATGAAGAACTGATTTTAGCTTTCTAACTTCAGAACTTGAAGCTGCAGAAAAAATCAATTCGTTTCATGAGGAGATTCATACCTCTAAGACATTTTCAGCTTTTTAGTTTAGTCGAAAAAATTGCCAAATCACTAAAATTTGCAGAATACGTATCGGAGTCTAGAAATATTTGTACTTTTACCTCCAATTTCTAAATTACATCATCATAAAAATAAGTACAATAATTGTAAAATCTAAATACATATTTTTTTCAAGATGATATGCAAAAAAATTGTATACTTATTTATTTGTTAGTATATTTGTATCTTAGTTCTATTTTGAAAACGGCTCTACCGATTTTGATGAAACCAACTCTATTAAGGATGAGAAAACGATCTGGCTAGGTCTAGACCTCGACAAATTTCATCTTAATTGATCTTTTCTTAATTAAAGTAATTATTGACAGATGAAAATCTCAATAAAAAAGTTTGTTTACATTTTTTTCAATTATCATTTATTTATTAATTGTTTTTTAATTTTAAAACCCACGAATAGGTTATACCAAAAAAACTGGGTGCGGGGTGGGGATGGATGTGGACTGCAGTGGTGGGGGATCCGGGGTGAGGTGCGGGGTTTCGGGGGGGGGGGGCGCTTGGTTACCGTGCATCGCTCGGTGGCTCCAGGCACTATGTATATAAAAATAAGGATAGGGAAAATTTAAAAGAGATAAAATTTATTTAGATTTTTAAATAATTTAAAAATATATTTTAGGTATATTGAAATACAAGCTAAATTATTTTTATACAATGTGCGTTGAATAAATATTTACTTACTTTATTAAATAAAAGAAATATGTATATTAAATTTATTTTCCAAAATAATATTTCGGAAGATTTTCTACTTTTATAGAAAGGTTTAGTTTTTATATACAGAGAAATGTTAATAATAAATATTTTACATAAGTATAGAAGTAGAATTATTGGAGTTTTTGTATTGGAAGATTAAATTTTAAATAATTATTATCTAATTCAACTGGATAGATAATAAAGTAAATTGATTTAGGGCTAATGTGAAATTCATCTAAGGAGATAGACAATAAGTCGAAAAACTAATCTCAGTCATTTTATATAAAATTAAAAAAAAAAAAGAATTTTCAAATAAAAATTTCAACCTGGTAATAAATTAATAAGACAAGTATTATTTTTTTTTAAATTACTACGAACACTTGTGGAGAAATTTTAAAAACTAGTATTAAATGGCTCGATCAGATTTTAAATAAAACTTTACTATAAGTTAATTTACATAAACTTAAAGGAACAAAATATATAAATATAAATCTAGATCATTTTGTATGGGTTATTGCGATTATTCATTTTTCATGAACAGACATTCCTTTATTAAATTGGAATGTAAATAATATATTACTTTTTAAAAGCTAAAATTATTATTTAAATGACTAAGTGGCCTTTGGTATTTGTAAAAATATATATTTTAAGGCCTGACATAGAAAAAAATGACTTGTACAAAATGAAAGTAAATGAAACTTCCTCACATGGTTGGACACTTATGGGAAGATTGGCAATATTAGGTCATTTTAGGAATTGTTGTAATCACGCTTTGAGATTGCGGGGTTTCTGGTGCTTCCGAAGGTTCATGAGCGCCCTCAGATTGTGCGATTCCGTAAGGGCGCAAATGATAAATTAAATAATCCATCACATAAAGCATATTTGGTGGGACATAATGAAATGAAATGGCACTATCTGAGCAGCAGTTTAAACCCTGAAAAAATTATAATTTAATATTAATTCAAACTTTAAGATATTATAATTAAATTATATTTTAAGGACGTTCCCTAATAAATCGATTTTCTTGTAATCCTTTTAAAACATATTTATAAGTGTCCTTTATAGGTAGAAATTTTTTCAATAGTCCTTGCGGGACTAAATTTGTAAATATTGACCGTTGAAATTTGCATATTTAACACTCAAACCCTATCCCGATTGATGTTAAAGTGACTGTTTCATTAAATAACAATCGTAATTTTCTTGATATTATTTTGAAAAACTGAGAATCATTAACTGAAGATATAACAAATATTTTTCTGTTAAAATAAAAAGTATCAAGCGGTATTCGTTTTTTATGAAAAATGTTAAAAGTTAGGTACTGTTGATGGTTTCCGTTTTTTCTCTCATGGCATGGCATGTGAGAGATGGCGACTTGGCAACGTCGCACTAAAATCACTCAATTTTTCCATATCTAAAAAACTTCTTCAGCTGGTGCATTTGAGATTTTTAGCTAATTCTATCAACCTAACTATACTGTTCTCATCTGGAATTTTGCATTGAAAATCAAAATTAATTTTTTAAAAAGTTTTTCTTAATATGTAATAAAGTTCTTTTTACTCTTAAGGCGAAATTGTATAAGATTTTTTTTTTATATATTGTTAAATGTGTTATTTAATTAAATTTAGTAGAACACAATTTTATAATCAAGGCCTTTTTTAACAATAGTGGCCCGTTTTGCCACTCTAAGGCTCTGTCAATAAATAATTTCATATATTTAGTTTAAAAATTTCTAAAAATATATTAAAAATATTTTATAACCATACCTCATTCGGAGGGTAATATATATATTTCCAATACCAAAATTCAGAATTAACTGGACCAGGAAGTAAATGACTTTCAGGTACAAAAGGAAAAAATCGTCCTCTGCCTAAAGAATCACGACTATCCATAGCTTTTACACCAACTCGTTCAAGACATTTCCCTAAAATTGAAAACATTTATAAAAATAAAAAATAAAACATTTATAAAATATTGCTTGCAATAACTTGATATATGCTTTATTTAAGGGTGATTTTACGTGAAAGTAGAATCGTGATAGGAGCCAGAAAAAAAAATATTCTCAGTTAGGTTTCAACTAAATTTTGTTTTGCCATCTTTATAGTCACATATAGGATAATTTTGCAGTGGTATTAAATAACTTTAATATATATATATCGTAGGTTTAGAGTGTAAACCAGTTAACTGTCCGTATCTCTGGTGTAATGGTGAGTATATCTGGCTGGCAACCCGGATGTCTCGGGTTCGATTCCCGGCTATACCCAGACATTTTTTCTGTAAGTATAGGGTCTGGTAATATAAATTAAGTGGGAGATAAATTTAACCTAAATTATCGCGCGGAGAATTTACCACTGCTCGAAGCCCTTAAAAAACTTAGTAATTTTGATTGTATTTAACTTTCTGAGATTTGGCTCGTGATTCCGGCTTCTTTCCTTCTACTATGTTCTTTTCACGATGGAGGGGCCATCCCATACAGGCCTTCTGCAGGCCAGATGCAGCTTCTGGTGTATCTCCTTCTCACATCAATATCAAAAAAAAAACTCAATTTTTTATCAAATATGACATATTAATACCGTTCGAAAGAAAAAGAGATGCAGCATCGTCCAAGTAAAACTGCTACTTAAAATTATGATACAAGTTGTAGAAAAAAAATGTAAAAAAATATTTTTTTCCATAACAACAATATTACTTAAATTTTGTTTGTTTTTTCTCTCCCCTGTAAAATTTACTTGTTGTCAGTTAGCAGGTTTACTCTCTAAGGCGACGATATATATTCTCTATGTGAGTGAAGATGGTAAAATATAGTAAATAATATTTAGCAGATACGTTAGGTGAGATTATTTTTTTTTGCTTTGGCTGCTAACACGTTTTTCTTTTCATATAATCAATTAAATAGCCACTTAAAATCATTCTGAGTATGAATTTTATATATATACAGGGTTTTTCTAAATTGATGCGAAATATTTTAAATGATAATTTTTCAGCAAAATTTAAAGGGGGGTCTTTCATATAATTTTTTGTTCAAAACCCCTTCTCCTCCAAGTTACAGCCCTCTAAAGTTACGGGGGGAAAATAATTATGAGTTTCCTATATTTGATTCAATCGCGAATCGAATGCAGGTGATTTTTGTCAGATATTAAGTAATAATAATATCTGAATTTATATATTTCTGTGCCTTCGGCCCGGCGTAACCTAGCCCCTGGCGGGGAGCGTCTCGTTTTATGGTAAAAATTTATATAGATAATAGCTGACCAAATAACTGCCATTTTATTAGCATCAGTTATCTGCCAAATTTGATTCTTCTAAATTCTTATATAGTGAATATATTAAATAAAAACAATTTTTTTCTCCTAACTTTAGAAGGCTGTAACTTGGAGGGGAAGAGGTTTATGACCTCTGGTTTGGGGACAGCGACAAAACTTTAGCATATGTTTAAATTAATGTAATTTGAAGAAAATACTACTCTAAAAACTTGATTTTTTTTATTTCATTGAACATTTTTATTTTAGTAGTTTCCAGCTTCCTCCGCTCCAAATAACTAGCTCAATAGTTTTAAATAAACATATAAAAAAAATGTTGTTCTCCAATGGTTTGGGGGGGGGGGGGGGGGGGAAGCCCCATCGCCACTCTTTGGAGCCACGCATGAGCTCTTAAGAGAAAGTACTGTTTGATTTCCTGAAGACTTTAAGAAATAGGATATTTTAATTAATAATGGACCGAGAATCGAATCTCAGTCCACTTAAGTGAGTTCGAGACTGCTTATCTTATCTATCTTGTTGATCTTCGAAAAAATCTTTTGTATTTCTGCAGAGTGACAACGTCTGCATACCAAATTTTTTAATAAAAAAATTGTTAATAATGAGATTAATTTCGAATAAAAATCTTTGTTTAGATAATATTAATAAAAATAATATAGAGATAAATTTTTTATCATTATAAAAACATTTATTTAACACAAAAACGATTTCAACAAATAGAGTTACTAGTTCTTTTGTCATATTTTGTTGGCTGCAAACTACTTTTTATTTTTACATTTATGAATAACTAATTAACTAGGTTCTCGAATATATTGAAAAATATATCATTCGATTCATAAAAGTTGAATTATTGATCTGTATAAATTTGTTGAAAATGGTATAATTTGTATAGAAGTTATATTTTCAAAGCTCGGTCCATTTACTTCCATGTTAAAAAGACAATTTTCAATAATTTATTTCTCGGTAATGAGACAGACGATCAACCTCAAATTTTGGTAATAAATATTTAATACATCAACGATTCGATGATAAAAATTTGAGAATTTTCTTATAAAAATGATAAACAGTCCCAAACCTCTTTAAGAGTAAACACTCTACTAGCAAACGACTCATTATGAATAAAAATAGAATTATTATAAACAATACCCATTTCAACATCTTCTGCTCCACCGTTATCTCTACGGCAGGCTTTTCTATCGGTGAATCCATTCTCGACCAGTCTTTTAAGAGCTTCTTTACTTAAGACATAACCAGCGCCTCCACTCATATATCCTTGTTTTACGTAAGGCTTAAATCTACAGCCGAAATATAATGGCTCTGAAGTATTGTAATGCGAAAGCATTAGTCTCATATTTTCCATTACAGCATATCTACAAATTAGAAATTGTATTAAAAAAATTGTAATTCTCTCAACTATTTAAAATTAAATTATTGTTTTCTTTGACTATACAGGATGAGACAAAAAGATGTTAACATTAAATATATTTTTTTTTGCAGATTAATACATGGCGTCCCGATATTTCATTGATATGAGGAACCAAGGATAAATTAAATTATATAAATATATTACAATTAAAAAAATTATATAAATACATTAAACACACATTTAACATAACATCTTTTTGCCTCAGTGCGTGTGATTTTATTATTTTGTTAGATTATATAGGCGACCTATTTATTTTTACATTTCTGAGGAACCTTCTCCATTGAATGTTGAAAATTTATGAGAGAACTTTAAAAAAATCTACCGAGAACTTTTTCTCTTTCCGCACTTCTTTTAAATATTCTATAAGAAAAAAAAAGTTCAAAATTATTATATAATAGGATTAAGGGAATAGGGATGCTTTTCTTAACAGTATATTTAGGTTGTTGATTTTTAATATAAATAATATAGATCTTTTCAACGATATAAAGACCACTGGGAATATTTAAAAGATTTCAACTATAGTTCTCAATCACTCATATAGTTCTATTATTGTTAAATATTTAAGGGACAAAGATCAAGAAGTTTTGAGACTGTCTTCTAGGTTAAAATTATGGTGGTTAGTTATTTTAAGAAAATTATCAATTTTGACTGGAGGGACCACTATATATCATGATTTAAAAATTAAAAAATATGTAAAAAAACATAAACAACAATTGAACTTAGTTTATAAATAACCCATTTGGAGATAGATTCGATACTTTTTCAAACCAATTAAGAAAAAAGGCGATTCATCCAACGTAAAAAACTATCGACCCATAGCAATCACTTCTGTTCTATCCAAAATCTGGGAAAAGGCCATCAACGAGCAAGTTCTACGACACTTAGAGTCGAATAAATTAATTCACGATAGGCAATACGGCGTCAGGCAGTCCCAGTCGACCGGTGACATCCTAGCATATGTAACTCATATCTGGAATACAACCCTGGAGGCCGGTAATGAGACCCTCGCGGTAGCTTTAGACATTTCAAAAGCCTTCGATATGGTCTGGCACAAAAATCTTCTTGCCAAATTGACCTCAGTCGGCCTTGCTCCGAAACTCTAAGTTGTTCGAAAGTTTTCTTTCAGACCGTAGTATTAAGGTTGTCATCGATGGAATATCATCTTCCCCCTTCCACACCAACGCTGGAGTTCCTCAGAGATCGGTTATCTCCCCTACGCTCTTTCTTATCTATATCAACGAACTTCTAAACTTGCCCTCCAATCCGGTACATTGTTACGCAGATGACAGCACCCTACATCCTGTATCGCATAAAAACCGTGCAGACATTGCCTCCTCAATAAGAGTTAGGCAATAATAAAAACTGGAGATCCCAAAACTTAGTTAACTTCAATGCAGTGAAAACTCAGTGTTGCCTTATTTCTAGGCGTGTCGACAGATACCTCCCAAACATATTATTCGACTCAAACTCACTAGAATTCTGGGATAAAATTTCAATGCTAGGCGTAACTCTAGGGTCTGACCTTTCATGGAATGACCATATCTCAACCATTGCTAAAGCTGCAGCGCGCAAGCTTGGTCTCCTATTTAGGTCTAGACGCTGTTATACTCCCAGTCAACTTTTTATACTGTATAAGGCTCAAATTCGTCCCTGTCTCGAATATGGCTCTCATCTGTGGAAAGGGGCCTCCAAGCATTCTCTTGCCACACTGGATGCAATTCAGAAGAGATCAAT
This sequence comes from Forficula auricularia, assembly GCA_024734495.1. Taxonomy (NCBI): domain Eukaryota; kingdom Metazoa; phylum Arthropoda; class Insecta; order Dermaptera; family Forficulidae; genus Forficula; species Forficula auricularia. The sequence goes on from JALMQS010000915.1 coordinate 89,935, forward strand.
TAAACTAATAGGAGACCCGGCCCTAACTAACTCACTCGACTCGCTGGCTCACCGAAGAAATGTTTCTGCCCTTTCCCTGTACTACAGATACTATCATGGTGTCTGTTCAGTCGAGCTGAAATCAATTATCCCCCCTAAAGCCCTCTTTACGAGAAACACGTGGTTTTCTAACGCTCAGCACCCCTTCGCTGTCAAATTGGATAAAAATCGAACAAGTGCTTTCGCCAACTCTTTTATTCCTATGACCTCTAGAGACTGGAACTCGCTCCCAGCCAACGTCTTCCCCGCGACTTATAACCTTCAACTGTTTAAGACCCGTATCCACAGATACCTTCGACCTCTACCCAGCCTATAAAAACCCTTCTTCTTCTTCTTTTCACGATGGAGGGGCCAACCCAGGCCTTTAGGGGATGCACCTTTTTGGTGTAACTCCTTCTCTCATCATTATCATTTAAAAAAAAAAAACGCATTTGTAAAATAAGTCTTGTAGAATCTTTTATAAACGTATCCTGGAATATACCTTTGACCATACATAGACTATTGAATATTTAAAATTTTTACAAATATTCAATAGTCTATGCGTCTATAAAGGATACGTTTATAAAAAGTTTGTCAAAAATCCCATTAAAAAATTGTACACATATTTTGTTATCTACATGAGTTAAGTATAAACAAGGTTGAATTGTATAGAATAGATTAATATTTACTAGAAATGTTTATAAGGGGGAATGTCTTACGTATCGTCATCAGCTTTATAAAACCAATCATGATCTTTTATGTGATTTCTATATACATAATAGAAAGCTTGTTTGGTTTTTCCCCAAAGATTTTCACGGCCTTCTCCAATATTCAATTTAATTGCTGGTAATGAAGAGTCTGAAAAATTACAAATATATATTTAATCTTTATAAATTATTTTTTATTTAAGAACTAGTGAGTTTTTGAATTTTAAAAAATATTACATTTTTCAAAATTCCAGCTTCACAAGAGGTATTTGATTTACTTTAATTTTATTTCTTTTAATTTCTTTTTTTTTTAAGTTATTAGGTTGTTTCAAAAGTTTTGGCCGTTTTAATGTCATGAGTTTTTGTAGCTCCATATCTCAATAAATATTTATTCTACTGTGTCGTGGTATATACTGATCGATAGAGAATTTTGTACTCTATACATTGATGCTGTACATTTTCCCCAAATTTTAATTTTTTGCCTCTTTTCAGGTTATTTCTATATGATGTCGTTAAGCGATTTTCGGCCAATTTTTCTCTACGAATTCAAATTGAACCAAAGCGCTGCCGAAACAGCCCGAAAAATTAACCAGGCATTTGGCAATGATAGTGTTAATGAACGCTATGGTGGTTGGTCAGAGTAATAATTTGAAAGATTTTTTATGAATTTACAATCTATCGGTTCCAATTTCCATAGCCGTTTTTAAATATTAATAAATATTCTTTCTAGACCTATCTCTTAGATTTAGAAAACAGATTGAATTCCAAAATAAGAGTCTAAATAATTCAATAATAAATGATAATTATCTGGTTTACCTAATATTTTGGTTAAAATTTTGATAACACTGTTCGACAAAAATTTTTCCCCGTAAACCTAACAATGGATTCCAGCCGAGTTTTATAAGCTGATTTTCATGCAATTTCCCGATCTTTTACACTACGTCAGAGTTTTGAGATATTATCGGTCAAAATGACGAAAAAGGACATTTTGGCCTATTTCGAGTCCCATTAGATATTAAACAGCAATATTTGAAATCAAAATATTTTGTTGACGCAATAGAAAACAGCTTAGTTTTGATTTTCAAATTACAACTTGTTTTTAGTTCAATTAGAACTCGAGTTATAACTAAAAAACTAAAACTACAAGATTATAAAGGATAAGAAACATATGTATAAACATAAGATCTTAGTTTTTAGTTCTAATTGAGCTAAAAACAAGTGGTAATGGAATATCAAAGAGAAAGCTGTTTTCTATTACGTCAACAAAATATTTTGATTTCAAATATTGCTGTTTAATTTTTAATGGGACTCGAAAATAGGTCAAAATGGCCTTTTTCGTCATTTTGACCGATACTATCTCAAAACTCTGACGTGTTGTAAAAAATCGGAAAATTACATGATAATCAACGTATAAAACTCTACTGGAATCCATTGTTAGGTTTACGTGGGGAAATTTTTGTGTAATTTTTGTCGAGCAGTGTAATTAATTATGTTCTAATGTTCTTATCTTTTCTTTAAAAATATAATATATAAATTTTGTAGACGCGAGAGCTGCGGAATTCCCGGAGGCGCCAGGACATGTCTATGGAACCCGCGAGGAATCTGGGAGGCGCCTTAGAGAGCCTTGGTTTAATACCACCGAGGCTCCACGTCATCCAGCCTTTAGGGATCCTCGTATTTATAATGGACTGCCAATCTCTGGTTTATTTAGGAAGAGGTTGAGGAGGAAGGCCTTTAGTTTTGATTTAACTTTGGAAGTTTCGGGGTTTATTTATTTATAATAAGTTATGAGAGGCGACTGTGGGTCAGTGGTAAGAGTGTCGGCCCGCCGCTGGCCTGAAATACGCTGGTTCGAGATATTTGCAGCCGCCTCCTCTTGGAAAGCAATGACAACCTACCAAGAGTATAATTGCCTAGTAACCTCTCCAAACTAGCCGTTCGGAATATCTTCTTTTATCAGGTCTCCCTGATGTTTCGGCTCCTCTCCACATATACCTGTGCTGAGTGTGTTTAGCTGTTTTTACACAGATATAAGGGACCTACTTTTTAAGGCCGGTTGCGAACGGCTAGTTTGGAGAGGTTACTAGACAATTGTACTCTTGGTAGGTTGCCATTGCTTTCTGGAAAGAGGAGGCGGCTGCAAATTTCTGATCTGCCGAGACTCAGTCTTAAACCAGCGTACTTCGAGTCAGCGACCCAATACTCCAGCCACTGACCCACAGTCGCCACTATATATTATATATACCCATTTAAAAAGTTGTCTATTCAAGAGGTGAGGTCAGAGCTGCATTTAAATTACATTAATCTAAAGAAAGGAGTATGGAACAAATTTTCGAATAAGAGAATACTTATATAAGTAAATAAGTATATATAATTAAATTAAATGGGGGGAAAAAAATTAAAAAATAAGAATTAATAATGAAAAATAATTGATTACTATTTACCATTTTGCGAGCTCATGAAGAGCAAAGTATTACAGCGTTTACCCCACGTGGCTTTTATATGTTGGGCTTTTTTTTTGTGATTCGCAGGAGCGGTCATAACCCAACAAAGAACACGCACTTCACGATAAAGTTTATTTGCTACAGCACTATCTGGAAAAAAAAATAATTTGACCAGTTAATTCAGCAAATCGATGTAAATAATTTATGTAATTACTTTGTTTATGAAATTCTTCTTCTTCGGCGTGTATTTCTTTTGGAACGATATTATTATTATTTCCAATTATTGAAATATCTTCATTTCTGAAAACAAAAAAATAAAATTATAGTTTATTAATCATATATTTTAAACTCATTAATTTATTATAAATAATTTATGTATCATCTTTTAATTATTTACAAAACTTTTGCAATACTCTTTTTTTGACAGCCCCTTGAGATAGACAACCAATGATACGGGGATTTGCACTTCTGAGGAATAAAAAACTCAGCTTTTCTTGGCAAAATATCATTTTGTTAAACACTTCTCACAATAATATTAATACTGCCTCCCTTGGAGGTTGAAAAAGCCTGATTTTGGCTATTTAATCTAATGTAATAATTATAATATCTAGGAACCTTTTGGAAATTAAACACTCAAACAAGTTTGCAAAAAAATAAACGATTAAAATAACTAGTTATTAATTATTAGGCTGATGTATTTGTTTTTAAATTAAATGAAATAATAAAAAAGCGGTCAAGTGCGAGTGGAACTAATATATCGAAGATTTTGTAGTTTTTCTCTGTTTTCTGTATTAAAATGGTATAATGAATGCAAAGATTTAAGCATCTTTTTGAGTATCTTTTTTGAAAAAAGATGGAAATTATTTCAAAAATCAACCTATACTACTACCTATAATATTAATAAATAAATTTACTTTAAGGACCAATCATAGATTTTAGAGAAAATATTTTTAAATTGCATATCAGAGAGGTTCGTCCTCTTAGGAATCGAACCCAAGCACTAGCTAGCTTGCCGGGGCGTTAGCCAAACCTTTAAGACAAACATCTTTTATTAATATTATAGGTCTGGGTTGATTTTTGAAATAATTTCCATCTTTTTCAAAAAAAGACACTCAAAAATATTCACAAAGAGAAACAAAGGGGTTGTCCTCTGCTTGATGCAAATAAACATAGACACATATATATCGAAATTATATATCTGTACTATATATATTAAAAAGAAATCATAGGTTGGTGTCATCTATTCAATCCGATGGAATGGAATATTTTTAATTATATGTCAGAGGGGTTGTTTTTCACCCCCTCGGGAATCGAACCCGAGTGCCAGTAACAGCAATCCGGGCCACCTGGCTCACCTGCAGGATGCGAACCTCTCTGACATATGAACATGCGTAAAATATTTTACTCAAAGATTGTTATCTTAATTTGTAAAATTTCGCGATATAGTGATTCTAAATTTAAACATACAGCCATGCCATATAATTTAAATAAAGGTCGTTGAGTGTTTCGAATTTTGAAGAGATTCAAAATTCGAAGGGCAATGGAATGAGTTTTCCTAATTTAATATAAAAGATATTAGTTTGCCGATGGTAATAGATTCAAATTTACAAGAAATCATAAGTTGGTGTCATCTATTCAATGGAATATTTTTAATTATATGTCAGAGGTTCGCATCCTGCAGGTGAGCCAGGTGGGCATTCAATATTTAATTAAAGGGCACCTCACTGAAAACTTTTTTCAGTTTAGCCTGATTTTTTGCTTTTCCCCTCTAGTTGAAAGGAGGGAAAAATCTTTAGCTATAATATACTATATATAAGAGCCTAGATTAATTTGTAACAACGCTGAGAGAATTTTCTTTAAAAAAATTACCCTCTTGCCTAGAATCGAACCGACGAACTCTTGAACTAAGGGCATCAGCTCTAGCCATTAGACCAATGTATAACATTAATATTTATATATCTTGATTTCTGTTATTAAAACTATAAATTTTTGATTTAGACTTTGTGTCGAGATAATATTGTATTCATTTGAACTCGAATGAAAATGAAAAAACACCAATAGATTTTAAATTAAGAAACATTAAATATATATTAATTAACGAGGCAAATTTGAAATATAATTGTCAGCTTGGATTTTAAACTGATGGCTCCAATCGATTTTCATTAACCAGGCAAATTGGAAATATAATTGTAATTTGGATTCGAATTTCGAAATGAAAGACTCCAATTCATTTTAAATTAAACATTAAATATATTGATAATTGTTCCTCCCCCCCCCCCCCCTCGCCACTCAAAAATTAAAGAGGCGAAACTTTTAAGAGACGGTGTATTTTCGGTAGTTTACGGGTATACATTTGGAGTGTGGTTTTTTAAGAGGAATAAAAATTTTGGACTGAGACGCTGCCAGTCAGGGCACCAGCCCGGAGGCCAAAGGCACGCCCTCGAAGCTCGTTCTTATATATGTTGCATGTCAGAGAGATGTTTGTCTTAAAGGTTTGGCTAACGGACCGGCAAGCTAGTTAGCGCTTGGGTTCGATTACTAAGGGGACGAGCCTCTCTGATATGCAATGTAAAAATATTTTCTCTAAAATCTATGATTGGTCCTTAAACTAAATTCATTTATTAATATTAAAATGGTATGTTAAAATAGAGAACAATCATTGATTTTGTATATAAAAATGAAATAATAAAAATGTGGCCAAGTGTAAGTGAGATCCCTACTCAAATGGGTCCTCGGATTATTAATATTTTTTTTTTTTATTAGCACTTATTTCTGTCGATTTGACTGCCGATGAATCATCAAATGGTAACTACATACCAAATTTCTAGCTTTAAAAGATAAACAGACATGAAATTTAAGCATAAAAGGGCTTCGTTTTTTTACTTTTTTAATTCGGATTCCCAAAAATGACTTTCAATTGATTTTCAAAGTGCGTCTTCGCTAATAGCAAACAATCGTATATTTATATATAGTATCAAATCATATCTTATATAAGTTGTTTAAATAAATAATGTCATTAGAATAGAGTTAGTAATAAATGACACATACTATACTACTATTTATCCATTGTTAATAGATAATCTCGTAATAAAATATTTTAGTATTATTTATTATATATGTATGAATATATGACCTCTTTGAAATATTACCATATTTGTTGTCAAATGAGTTTTTAATCAAGTTTGAACAATTTGATCAATTTGATTATATTAAATAAAACAATGAATATTATATTATAATATTTTCATTTCGTTTACCTACTTTCACTTTTTCAATGGTGAATGAAATCATTTTTTTATCAGCTTTAGAGGTGTATGAATTTATTTTTATTTGTATTAATGCTCATTTAAAATAGAGTTAAAACACAACAGTATTAAGAGAAAGTTTTAGGAAAGTGAAAATATGCGTAAATTAACGATAAATAAAAATAGGGGATATTGATAAACGAAATGCAATCACAAGAGATAAAAATGAATTTTTTTTTAATAAAATCAAAACCACAAAAGGCCCTAAACCACAAAAATGGACTAAATGTGTGCTTTTATTATTATATTTGTCATTCGACTTCTCTTTAGAAAAATCTTACGAGAAATTTAATAAGCAGATTTGACCGATGAAACGATTTAAGGTAGTTGTTTCGCGACAATACTAGCAAAAAGTTAATGCTAGAGTATATAGAACAGACAATAAGGATTCATAATTCATAAGCCCAAAACTTGGGGGGGTCAGATAGGCTAGACGGTAGCGTGACAGCGAGCTAACCAGGGGACCCGGGTTCGAATCGGACTCGAGGCATCCAGCTAAAATCTGACCCCCGGGGGTAGAGACAAATTTTAAAAAAATAATAACTAGTATCGTAATTGGGCTTATGGCTAGAAAGACCGAAAAGCCAAAAAAAACAAAAAAAAAAACAAAAAAAAAAAAGCCCAAAACTTTTTGCTGTTTATGTACCGATTCTAGCCAATCCCGTGCTCGTTTGACAAATCTGGCATCATTGTAAGAGATTGAATATCTTAATATATATAAATCTCGTGTCACAATGTATGTTCTCAATGGACTCCTAAACCACTGAACCGATTATAATAAAATTCGCACACCATGTGCAGTTCGATCCAACTTGAGAAATAGGATAGTTTAAATCTCAAATTATAGTCGCAATTTTAATTTATTGCTAATTATTTGTCTGTTATTATTTGACAGTCATTTGACTCCAAATGATTCTAACAGATGTCGATACCTTTCGACTGGGTTGAGTAAGTAATCAATAGATGGCGCTGCTATGGTAAATCTACGAACGTGTCATATAAGCTACATTTTAACAGCATAATTACCACGTGTTGTTGACGCTATAAAATTAATTAAATTTATTTTGTAGTGAACGAAATACCGTATAATTCAATTATTTCCACTTTTTAAATTTTTGGTGTTAGCATAGCCGGCCACGTGTTACTTAGACTGAAGTGTAAATTGCATTCATATTATAATGAAGATAATACAGTTAAATTAATCCTGTTTTTTACTTATTTGTGCTTCATTGATCAAAACTTTATAATTTAATAATTATTTGAATCATGAATGGCTCAGTCAACGGGCGATTTTGGCAGCCAAAAACGTTGATGTTGACGAAATTAACTTCCAGATACAACAGTTGTTACCAGGCGATCTGATGTCTTTTAAATCAATCGATACTGTTGTTGATGAAAATGAAAGTATAAATTTTCCGATTGAATTTTAAATTCATTAGATATCCCTGGAATGCCACCACATAATCTTCGATTAAAGATTGGTTCCCCTATTATTCTCCTCCGTAATTTGAATCCACCTCAATTATGTAACGGTACGCGTTTGGTCATCAAAAAGATCACCGGAAACATTCTTGAAGCAACCATTTTGGCTGGGAAGTTTAAAGGAAAAATGGTCCTGCTGCCACGTATTCCGATGATACCATCAGATTCTACCATACCCTTCAAAAGGCTACAGTTTCCAATTCGTTTAGCTTTCGCCATGTCTATAAATAAATCTCAAGGTCAAACAATGTCCATTTGTGGTTTAGATTTGGAAAATACATGTTTTTCTCATGGGCAACTATATGTTGCGTGTTCACGTGTTGGGAAACCGTCGAATCTATTTGTGTTAGCTAAAGACAGGTTAACCAAAAACATTGTGCACCGATTGGTGTTAAATTAAATTGAAATTGAAAGTATTTATAATTCAAAAAATAGATATCAATGTTTAAAAGTTTAAGACTGTCTGCCTTGCCTACCTCATTTATGAGTTTAAGCGTCACATGTTATTTACTGTATTATACTGTAATATACTTATTTGTTATAAAATTAAATGGAAATAATAAATCTGATAAATTTTTATTTTGTATTGATTTCTGCTTAATATCAAGTGTAAGAACATTTTAATTAATTGTGTTCAACGTACTTCCCCTTCAAATCTCAATCCAGTGAATTTGTATACCAACATCAACATTTTCGTCTTTGTTCGTAAATAATTTCATTGTACTAAAGGGTTATAGTAGTAGAAAGTCAAATAAGGGAGATCACCATATTTTTTTACAAATACTATCTGTGTGAAAAAGCATAGTGGACTCCGTGACTGATGTTCTCTTATCGTTCCTCTTAGATTGTTTACTATAATGTAATATAACAAAAACTTTAGCCACAGCAACGCGTGGCCGGGTCAGCTATATATATATAAAAAAAAAAAAAAAAAAAACAATTTACATAAAAAGGTAATCAATTTTGGACACCTCATACTTTCATTCCGAGACGCCGCCCGCCAGGGTGAAAGCCCGCCCGGAGGGCCTAAGCTGGGACAGGCGTGCCGGAGGCACGCCGGGTACGGCTAGTTTTTATATTAAAATGACAGATAAAATACATTTATAAAGATTTATTTATTTCTATAAAAATTGTTTTGTTATTTTGTAACCTTATGAAAATTATAATTTTGAAAAAATCTAGCCCATGCGCTCTTTATACATTTTTCGCTGGTTAAATAAATGCGCTGTTGCCAAATTGTTTTAGTGTAAATTTTTTTATACGAAACTGTGTTGTAACTATGAATCAAAATTGTCTTAAAATATGTATTGGTTATTGTTTAATGTTGGTTTAGTTTTTTATAAAAATTGTAAGAAGGGTTTCTTAATTATAATTAAATATGTATGTAAATTTCCGATATCCCGTATAGTGAAATGTATAAGAGTCTGAAAAACTCGATTTTTGAAATTTAATATCTCCGGAACTGTATTGTTCATAAATTTCGTTTTGCCACCAATCGATGCAGAAGTAATAATCTGTCTAAATTTCAAAAAAAAAAAATCCTAAGAAAACCCATTTGGCGGAACAACTACCTTAAGAACCTGAATTTATTTAGTATAATTGGCAACATTTCATTTGTTTGGATTTGATATTTGGTTCCAGAGGATTTATCAATCTTCTATAGTATAACTAATCGAAGAATGGAAACGCCAAAATATTCGATTTCAAAAAATCATGTGTAAAGATTTCGAAATTGAAAATGGTTAAGATTACTTATTGAAAATTTCTAAATTTTTTATTAAATTCTAATCCAATTAATTTGGTATATTATATTTAGTAGAAAGATTTTACTCCTTATTTCGTGCCCCTACTTTTAATTTCTTCTAATAGGATTTATTATAGGTTGAAATATAAAAAACATGAATTTTTTAGTAGTTTAATTTAGCTTTGGCCTCTGACCGATCCATATAATTATAAAAGTTCCATTTAATACTTCAAGCTAATAATGTAAACAAATTTACCCAATTTGCCGTATTCGTTCAAATTTTACGGGATAGGAGCCATGCGGAGTTATTGTGAACCTAATAAGAATCTCTGTGCGATAAAGCTATCTATCTATCTATCTATCTATCTATCTATATATATATATATATACTAGCTGACGACCAGGCCTTCGGCCCGGCGTCACTAGCCCCTGGCGGGGAGCGTCTCGTTCATACCAATTTAATAATTGAAATTTAAAATCTTACTGTAAGTATCGAAAGAATGTGCTGAATGAAATTGATTCAAAAATAAGGAAGAATAAGGAAAGATTTATTTAACACATTGCCTAAGCACGATCACTATCTGACCAATCAGAATCGTTCTAATAATTTAACGCTTTGGCATTGGCTATGCACTGGCCAATCAGATCGTTTCCACATACATATATATCCACATACTTTTCTATTTTATATATATATATATATATATATATATATAATATATATATATATATATAAAATTAAAGTTTTGTCTGTACAGTGGTCCAAATCACGCCAAATTTTGGTTGCACATGTTTCAAGCAAAGTTATGAACGAAAACACTCTCAACAAAATTCCTGTCTGTCTGTTTGTTTACGTGGTTTCCGCGAAAAGTTGCTCACTATTCACGTAAAAACGGCAGAAGGGATTACTATGAAATTTCAAATTTGGATCAGATGTCTTCTAACTTACGTTTATTGCTATATAATGTTATGATATTTTGATTGAAAGGGGTTTGGGGGGGGGGGGGGGGGGCACACGAATGGAAATTATCAAATAACTCCTAAACTATTAACTTTACGGCAAATTTTTTTATGAGTAAAGTTGTAGGGGATGTGATTTCTGACAACTTTTGTTTAAAAATTCCCCCCCCCAAAAAAAAAACACCCAAAAAGGGAGGGAGGATGAAAAAATGTAAATTCTTGCCCTTGGAGCAAACTCAACCAAATTTTGTATACATAATCTGTGGGCCTCTAGAGAGCTGGAAATCCAAAAAATAACTACACAAAATGGGCGAGGGTCAAAAATGTAAATTCTTGCTCTTGGACCAAACTCAACGAAATTTTCTATACATAATCTGTTAACTTAGCTCATAATAAAATTTGCCGAAGAGTTAATAGTTTAAGAGTTATTTGATAATTTTCATTCGTGCCCCCCCCCCAACCCCCTTTCGGCGTCAAAATATCAAAACTTTAAATAGCTATAAACGTAAGTTAGGAGACACCTGATGCAAATATGAAATTTCATAATAATCCCTTGAGCCGTTTTTACGTGAATCGTGAGCAACTTTTCGCGAAACCACGGAAACATAAAGACAGACAGGAATTTTGTTGAGGGTGTTTAAAAAAAAATAAAAAAAAAAAAATATAACTAGTATGTCGTAATTAGGCTTATGGCTAAAAAGGCCGAAAAGCCAAAAAAAAAACTTTCTTGAAACGTGTGCAATTAAAATTTGGCGTGATTTGGACTAATGTACAGATAAAACCTTAATTTTATATATATAGATTAAAACAATAGAATAAATATATATTATTTTTTTACCTAAGTAGAGTCCAACTTGGGGAATCGTCGATACGAGAATAAAATATAAACCAAGTAAACATAAAGCCGCATAATATTCCGGTTATAAAAGAGAATAAAAATGACTTCCCAGGCCTGTGAGTTACTGAAAAACAAAACAAAACAAGAAATTATATTAACGAAAATGAATTTAGAGTCAAATCAAAGATATTAATAGATATGATTATAAATAGTTTTCTAATTAATATATCACAGAGAGTTGTTTTTGACCGCGTTTTTAAACAAGATATATATATATATATATATATATATATATATCGCTAGACTACTGGTGGTTGAGGCTATTGGAGTCAGCTGAATTTTAAGTCTGGACCAAGAGAGAATGAAAAAGGCATATTCCAGCATCATTTCGCGATTAGCCCGCATGACGCTTTTTACCAAACACTGATATGGATCACCTAGTGATTAGAAAACTATTTAATTTCACTATTTCTTTCACAGAAATATTATATATAAATTCAGATATTATTATTACTTAATATCTGACAAAAATCACCTGCATTCGATTCGCGATTGAATCAAATATAGTAAACTCATGATTAATTGATAGCAATACCTTACACACGTGTTAAGAGATTGAGCGCGCTGGACTGGGGGATTGAAGTGCACAACATCACAGATTACAAATTCACTAAGAGTGATCTTATCCGTGTTTGATAAGAGCGTCATGCGGGCTAATCGCGAAGTGATGCTGGATCATTCCTTTTAGATGGATCACACCTTTTTCACTCTCTCTTGGTCCAGATCGTAAGCTTTAGCTGACTCCAACCAGCCTCAACCTTCCAGCAGTAGTCTAGCGATATATATATATATATATATATATATATTTTTGTTTAAAAACGCAGGTCCGAAAACAACTAACTCTCGTTGATATTAATTATTCTTTAATATATTAATTGGAAAAATATATAAAAAAATTCGATTATTTCTTACACAGAAATATATAAATTCAGATATTATTATTACTTAATATCTGACAAAAATCACCTGCATTCGATTCGCGATTGAATCAAATATAGTAAACTCATGATTAATTGATAGCAATACCTTACACACGTGTTAAGAGATTGAGCGCGCTGGACTGGGGGATTGAAGTATATAACATCACAGATTACAAATTCACTAGGTGATCTTATCCGTGTTTGATAAGAGCGTCATGCGGGCTAATCGCGAAATGATGCTGGATCATTCCTAGATGGATCACACCTTTTTCACTCTCTCTTGGTCCAGATTTAAGATTTAGCTGACTCCAATAGCCTCAACCAACAGTAGTCTAGCGTATATATATATATATATATATATATTTTGTTTAAAAAACGCGGTCAAAAAACAACTAACTCTCTTTGATATATTAATTATTCTTTAATATATTAATTGGAAAACTATTTAAATTCATTATTTCTTACACAGAAATATATAAATTCAGATATTATTATTACTTAATATCTGACAAAAATCACCTGCATTCGATTCGCGATTGAATCAAATATAGGAAACTCATGAGATATGATTATATTGCATGTAAAAATTATATATGTTCTATATTAAATTTAGGAATTTTACTTAGAGAAAGTGGTGTAGGTTTTAGGTGAAACATGATATTAATTAATAAAGTAAAGGGTGTGTAGTTTCACAGTGAATGAAATAAAACTCAAAGAGGTTTATAAAAACTCAATATATTTGGGATTATTAGTCCATCATCAGGAGTTTAACCTTTAAACTCCTGATGATGGACTAATAATCCCAAATATATTGAGTTTTTATAAACCTCTTTGAGTTTTATTTCATTCACTGTGAAAGTACACACCCTTTACTTTTATTAATTTAAATTTAGAAAGTAATATAATAATTAGCGCAATGGCTAGAACACTTGACTAGTAAGCTGCTAGGCTGTGAATCGAATCTAAATCCGTCAGTTTTGCAAATTTTCATCTAAAAAGCCATTAAATACAGAAAGCACGTGTAAATAATTTTTCAGAACTTGATATGGAGAGATACTCAAGTAGAAGTTACCATCAACGCTCAAAAATAAGTATGGTATTCAATAGTCTATGGTCAAAGGTATATTCCAGGATACGTTTATAAAAAGTTTGTCAAAAATCCCATTTAAATTTTTTTGCAACGAAATTTTCTCTGGAGAGAGACGGACTGGTAGAAACTTTAATTGAATGTAATGGAAGACAGCCCAGAGGTAGTGAGGATAGAAAAAATTAACACATATAAAATAAGGTGTAATTTATTGGAATCCTTCCTCCTTTCCTTTCAAACCGACGTTTCGGAGGATTTTCCCTCCTTCTTCAGGGTTTCAAAGGGTCAATGAATAAAACAAATAAAATGTTTCCTTCTTCTCTCCACAGTAGTGTTCAAAAACTTTCTTAATTTTTAATTAGATGATTAAGAAAAGGAGGAAAAAAATTTGTTTTTTCTATGCCTTTGTTAAAAATGAAGAAAGTTTTTGAACACTACTGTGGAGAGAAGAAGGAAACATTTTATTTGTTTCATTCATTGACCCTTTGAAACCCTGAAGAAGGAGGAAAAATCCTCCGAAACGTCGGTTTGAAAGGAAAGGAGGAAGGATTCCAATAAATTACACCTTATTTTATATGTGTTAATTTTTTCTTTCCTCACTACCTCTGGGCTGCCTTCCATTACATTCAATTAATCCCATTTAAAAATTGTACAATTTTTAATTTAAAATTTTGTTATCCACGTACACGACGAAGACTTGTTTTTTTCTTTTCTTTTTAACAAATAGATAAATATTCCTGACGTTGATAGGGATGTGGGGAAGACGAAAAAAAATTATTATTATCAAATGTATTTAAATAAAATAATTTTATAAAAAAATATATTATAGAATAGATTTTTTTTACAGTTTCTGTCTATAAATCGGATAAAAATTATGTCATTGAAAATATAATATTTGAATAAAATGCTAAAAATAAAAGCATCAAGGCTGTTTTTTCATAGCGAATTTCAGAAGTTAATAAATAATTAAACAATTACTGTACAACAAATAAAAACAGTGTTACTAAATGTAGCAAGGAAAATCTTGCTTCTTTATCTTTATATTAATCTAATCATTCTTTTACTTCTAGGAGTATTTAATCAATAAGGAAAAACTTGCTAACCATTTTGTAAAAATATGCTGAATATTCTAGAAAAAAGCGTTTAGGTAAGCTTTTAATTAACATTAAGTAATATACATAATAATATAAATAATTAAAATAGGGTCAAAGCTAAAAAAAAATCCGACAATCTAAATGGTGTTCATCTTTATCTAATTGCTATCTAAAAAGGATTTCCTATTATATCAAGAACAGATCCAGGGTGGCCCATGACCCCTGCCGTGAAATCATTTTGCCTTCACTAGTACATATTTTTAAAATCCACGAAAAGCTCAGATAAATATATTTTAAAATTTCATTTATAATTACTTTTATTACAATTTATTTAAATTTATTTATTTTTTTTTATTTTTTTTAATTCTTATTTAATTTAAAAAATAGGAGGGGGTTAAAAATTAAAATTATAATATTTTCAAACTAACAAAAACAAGAAAAATGAAATATACTATAAAATGAACCTATAATAACGAAAATATTTTTTCTGGGGGGGGGGGGGGTCAAAAAATAAAAATCTAGGCCATTTGACCAAACTCAACCAAATTTTGTACACATAAGTGAGCTACCAGAAGACTAAAAATGTAAAAACTAACCTCCCAAAAAGGGGAGAAGCTAAAAATTAAAATCTAGGCCCTTGTACCAAACTCAACCAGAAGTGTATGGTAAAGTCAAGTGGATGACCACATCAGAACGTGTCAATTTATTTTGGTTTAATAAAGATTGAGTGAGTTCGGCTCAAAATCCAAGAGGGCTTAAAGCTGAACCGAACTCAATATAATCTAACTAAACCGAACAACACTTTCAACTAATAAATTTTACAGATCATCTTAAGTTTAAAAAGGAAAAAAAAATGGTGTTAAAAAATTTAAAGGTCCAGATGAGGAACCTTGGTGGGGTTTGGGGGAAGAATAAAACGATTATATTGAGCAAAAATCCCTTTAGTATTTGTCTTATAGTATAAAACTATTTCAAATATTTTAAGCCCAATCGGAGGTGAACGAACAAT
Organism: Forficula auricularia; assembly: GCA_024734495.1. Taxonomy (NCBI): domain Eukaryota; kingdom Metazoa; phylum Arthropoda; class Insecta; order Dermaptera; family Forficulidae; genus Forficula; species Forficula auricularia. Next base: position 105,603 of record JALMQS010000915.1, read on the forward strand.
GTTCAATAAGAGAAAAATAATATAATTTTTTAAGATTCGATATCCCGAAAACAATTATGAGACGCCAAAAATCCTTTAGGAATTTTTGTCTCACCTCTAAACGAGTATATAGAATACTACCTTGATCAAAAAGTTTCAGGAATTTATTCAGAAAATCAAAAATAACAATTTATTCATCAAATCGATATTATCCCCTTCAAAGAACTTCCCAACGACTGCAGCGCTTGATCCAATCCTCGAAACATTTTTTATATTCGATTTTTGGTTTGGCCTTCAGAGCTGTCTGCAATTTTTACGATTTTAAAAATGAAATCGTCTTTGCATCAACGAGTTTGTATTAAATTTTGAGTTGAAAACGGTGGGAAAATGTTGAAGAAGTGTTACTCTAACGAAAACAAAGTTTATGTGTGGCCCAAGTTTTCGTGAGTCCGTCGAGGATGACGAACGCAGTTGATATCGAAAACCGACGAAAACGTCGATAAAATCAAAGAAATGATGGCCGAAAACTGTAAATTGACCATTGAAGGAGATGGCATGAAATTGAACATCGCTTATGAATCCGTTCAAGACATTTTGTTTAATGATTTCGCTTTAACACGCCAAAAAAGACCTGATTTGTGGGAACCACATAACGCGCTGTCGAAAAATGCCATCGTTATCGGCAACTTTTTGACCAAGAACGGGACGAATACCATCCAAAAGCCACCGAATTCACCTGATTTAGCTCCCTGCGACTTCTTCCTGTTCAGTCAACTCAAAAAACCGCTCCGGGGAACGCGTTTTAGCCAAGAGGAGATAATACAAAAATAAGATGACGTGTTCTGATGTGGCCATCCACTTGACTTTACCATGCAACCTGGCCCCTCACTTATATTTAAAATTTAATAAAATTATTTATAATTATGTAGGGGAGGAGGGTTAGTTTTTGCATTTTTAGACTCCTGGGGGCACTGATTATGTATACAAAATTTGGTTGAGTTTGGTACAAGAGCCTATATGTTCATTTTTTGACCCCCTCCCCCCATTTTGGGCGGTTAGTTTTTGCATTTTTAGACTTCTGGGGTCCCACTGATTATGTATACAAAATTTGGTTGAGTTTGCTCAAATGGCCTAGATTTTTACTTTTTAACCCCCCTCGACTCCCTTTAATTTTGGGTTGATGTGCACTAAAATCTAATCAGCTCTTAATCTTAATGGACCAAAACTACATGTGAAATTTGGTTTCGATATTCACACTAGTTTTTGAGCTTATTCGTCCACAAAATTTGGTACCGAACAGACTAACTAACTAGTAGACATTTTGACAAAACAATTATTATTTCGAAAAATATAATTTTTTCGATGTTTACTTATTAGAGCTTTTTTATAGAGCGAAATGCCATGGTTTCGCTCAATTTTTTTAATCAAAATAGTTTCAGCCGTTTTTGAGATATTTCGAAAAAAAAAGAAGGAAAAAAACACTTTTTTTCATGCACGATTACAATACTTGACCATACCCTGTATGGTAAAGTAATAGCAGACAGCGAAGGCCATACCGAAAATGTTTCGAGGATTGAATTAAACGCTGGCATAAGTCCGTTGCAGTCGGTGGGGAGTAGTTTGAATGGGATAATATCGAACTTATTGAATAAGTTTGTATTTTTAATTTTATGAATAAATTCCTGAAACTTTTTGATCAAGGTAGTATTTGCACAAAATTTCTGCTCAATATAGGTACTTATAATTCGAGAAATTAAATTGTTTTTTAGGACCAACTTTGGAGACTTGTACAACTCAAGCTATTTCTTTTAATATGTCTTCGTATAATTTCTGTGTATTATATAGAGCTCTATACTTAATAATAAATATCTTTTAGAACAGAAGGTCATTTATATTTAAAACATAATCTATATTATGTTGTCAGGTGGCGATAGTCACGTCATCAATAAATATTACATTAGATAAAGAAAACTTACTTACCTAAAAAATTAACAGCCATTTTAAGAGCATCAATCATTTATTTGTAACGAGTTATCATTTTATTGGAAATGATCTGAAATAGAAAAAAATGTGTAATAAATTAAAGAAAATTTATTTGATAGTATTTTTTAATTAATTAATATATTTTCGGATGATTTGATGTGAAATTTCTTATCATTTAGAGTAATTTATTTTAAGTGAGGAAATTTAATTTATTAACTACATTACTACAATAGACATAGAAATATTGGTTCTAATTAATTTAATATCATCTATTGAAAGCACGTGTAGTATACAAATAATAATTAATTTTATAATTAGTTTTTGAAGTGATTTTTGTCATGGTGAAATCAATTTCTCAGGCAATCAAGAATCCAATTTTCTAAAAGAACCTTCATATATAATAACATTGAATCAGCGGTAGAACATGGGTTAAGATGAGTTTTAAAATAATTTTTATGGCTGTCTCAAGGTGTTCTATTCAAAATATCGATATAAGAAAATTATAGTTTCTTAAAAAAAAAAAACTTATCAAACTCTTTTTTACTTAGAGAAAGTGGTGCAGGTTTTAGGTGAAACATGATATTAATTAATAAAGTAAAGAGTGTGTAGTTTCACAGTGAATGAAATAAAAATCAAAGAGGTTTATACAAACTCAATATATTTCGGATTATTAGTCTCCATCATCAGGAGTATACAGGTTAAAAACTTTTTAACCTGTAAACTCCTGATGATGGACTAATAATCCGAAATATATTGAGTTTGTATAAACCTCTTTGAGTTTTATTTCATTCTATGTGAAACTACACACCCTTTACTTGATTAATTATTATCAAACTACGTATGTAGTCCAGGCAAAATACGATTTTAACAGGAAATAATTCCTGGTAAAGATTTTATTGCTGGAATACCTTTATTGGTACTCCAATATTACTACCCTAAGTTTTCTCCCAAATCTGTGTTGTGGACATTTTTCTACGTCTCAAAATGAGATAATTTCCGAGTTTTTCTTGAATAACTCTAAAACAGCTTATCATATCAAAAAGATATCTATTAGATAAATTAAACCTCTTTAAATGACGCGTAAAATGATAACAATTTAATCTAATTAGGTTTAGTAGAACCGGTACTAGCGCCTGTCAAAAAACAACTGGCGGGATCACTTTTGAATATCCCTAAAACTCGTACTTTTTTCGATTTTCACCATATTGACAATGAAGAAACACGTTTTCGACAAAGACCGCTCTATACATTTTTTAACTAGATTAAATTTTCTACAATTTAAACAAAGTTTCATCTTAATTGGATAATGGTAACACGTGCCGCAATGAGGTTGAAAAATACAATTTTTGCAAAAAATCGCAGTTTTTCCTTCATAAAATGAAAACCACTCATCCTAAAAACTTGATTCCTATCTCATTATCTAGGAAATTTTGTTGACTTGAACGTTTATTTGGACCACTTTTTTGTTCAAATTCTTAGATTTATAGATATCCAGCATTTTCCATGACGCTTTTGAGGATTCGGATCATATCCTGTCTAGAAAATGTAGGATATCTATAAATTTAAGAGTTTTAACAAAAAAGTGGTCCAAGTAAACGTTCAAGTCAACAAAATTTCCTAGAGAATGAGATTGGAATCAAGTTTCTAGGATGAGTGGTTTTCATTTTATGAAGGAAAAACTGAGATTTTTTGCAAAAAATTGCAAAACTTCAACGTCATTGCGGCACGGGTTACTATTATCCAATTAAGATGAAACTTTGTTTAAATTGTAGAAAATTTAATCTAGTTTAAAAATGTATAGAGTGGTCTTTGTCGAAAACGTGCTCCTTCATAGTCAAAATGGGGAAAAATCGAAAAAAGTACGAGTTTTAGGGATTTTCAAAAGTGATCCCATTTTTTGACAGGCGCTAGTACCGGTTTTACTGGATCTAAATAGATGAAATTGTTATCATTTTAAGCGTAATTTAAAGATCTTCAATTTATCTAATGGATATCTTTTTGATTTGATAAGCCGTTTTAGAGTTATTCAAGAAAAACTGAATAACTCTGAAATTTTCTCATTATGAGGCGGCTGGTAAAGTAATCAAAAGAATAAATATTTCATAGAAAAGCGTTTCCTGAACTTGTGATTTAGCATTCTGGTGTATTTTAGAAATTTGTAGGGTATATATATATATATATATATATATATATATAATTTACCATTATATTTTTTCCACAAACCGGGACAATTTCTAGAAAGGGAACAGTCCATTCATGCGATTTTAGAAAGAGAGAAGTACATGTAGTATCATTTATGTAGTAATAATTTTTTATTACTCTTAATTGAATATAACTTATTATAAAAAATTATTAATATTTATTAATAATGATCAGATCTAATAAATAAATAAAAATATGATTCAAGCTAGTTACGTAATTCAATCAAATATACCTCATTATAGAAATATAATGTAATATGAATTTCAAGGTGGATATCTCATTGATTATTGCGAAAATAAAATAAAGTAAAAAAATAAAACATGATAATGAATATATTGATAAAACTGAGCATGTCGCTGAACATTTTTTAATATAGATTTGGTAGTCACGTTTTTGTTGATGAATAAAGATTCTCCTTAAGAATTGTATGGTATGGAAATTTTATAAGGCCATATTTTATTTCTTTTCAGTTATTTACGAATCAAATTCTAATTATCATATGCCCGCAGAAACAGTAAGAATAAAAATAATCACATTTATATTCATAAATAGAAAAATAAAGTTTTTCACCATATGGATTTTCTTAGGATTTTTTTTGAAATTTAGATAGATTATTATTTAAATACTTCTGCATCGATTGGTGGCAAAACAAAATTTATGAACAACTAGCTGACGCCCGGGTCTTCGGCCCGGCGTTACCTAGCACCTGGCGGGGAGAGTCTCGTTTTATGGTTAAGATTTATATAGATAATAGCTGACCCGACCACCATTTTTAAATATATTAAAAAATAATAATAGTTTTGAAAATAAATTGAAAATGCAAATAATTATAGAATAGGTATTAAAACAGTAAATTAATTATATATTACTTGTCAAAATTGTTCCCTTAACCAAAAATAATATTGACATTTGAAAGATTTCCAAAAAGCTATTATCTGCCATCTTGTTTGTTGGCTTTTACCCCCCAGAGAGGCGCTGGCGTTGTTTCCTCGAAAAATATTTTTTGCATGCCACAGGTGTGATATCTATAAAAACACTCGTGTATTTGAATGGAATGTTGTGTGAAAATTTCAAAGAAATCGGTGAAGAACATTCGGAGATCCTTCAACGTATCACTTAAGCGTAACAGTACATTTTTATTTATATAGATATAGTTCCGGAGATATTAAATTCCAAAGATAGAGTTTTTCAGACTCTTATATATTGCACTATACGGGATATCCGAAAATTTACATACATATTTAATTATAATTAAGAAACTCTTCTTATGATTGTTATAAAAAACTAAACCAACATTAAACAATAACTAATGCATTTTTTAAGAAAATTTTAATTCATAGTTACAACACAGTTTCTTAGATAATAATGATTAAATAATGAAAAATTTACACAAAAAACAAGCTGGCAACAAAGCATTTATTTAACCTAAAAAGGGGGTTAACTTTAGTACTTTTTTGACGTTTTTTCGTTTCATCCATTGTCGCAGAAGCTTTGAATCACTTATTAAGAAATTTTTGTTTTATAAATCTCTCTTTATAATGTACTTTATCTGAAATTTCTATGATAAAATATATACAAGCTCGGAGAGTGTTGCCAGATTTGTCAAACTAGCACGAGATTGGCTAGTAGTGGTACATAAGCAGCAAAAAATTTTGGGCTTATGAATTATGAATCTTTATTGTCTGTTCTATAATACTCTAGCATTAACTTTTTGCTAGTACTGTCGCGAAACAACTACCTTAAATGACACTCTCGACTCTCTAGCCCAGTGATGGAGAACCTTTTGAGTTTGTGTCAATATTCAGAAAAAACCTGACTTAACTAAGCTGATGTGTCATATCTAGAAATATTAATAATTTGGTGATAGTTGCAGCCCTAGTAAAAAAACAAAAAAACAAACTTATTTTGGATATATTTATTTATTCAAAAACAAAACCTATTTATTCTTTAATTTAGTGACTTAGGGCCGGTTGTATGTCGCAAAGTAAATGCTTTTTACCACTAACAAACGGTAGATGGTAAATGGAGCCACTGGGATGGCCAATCAGATGACAGGAACTTTCAGAACCTGTCATCTGATTGGCCATCCCAGTGGCTCCATTTACCATCTACCGTTTGTTAGTGGTAAAAAAGCATTTACTTTGCGACATACAACCGGCCCTTAGTGAAATTAAGCGCGACCTTCTTTTAATCTTCTTGAGCGAAGACCGCCCGTAAAATGATACGTGTCACCTAAAATGTCTTAACGTGTCACCATTGACACGTTAATCATAGGTTCGCCATCACTGCCCTAGGCCATCGTAGATCTGTCTCCGCCTTTTCCCTTTTTTATAGATATTACCAGGGCTTTTGTTCCAACAAGATAAAGTCAATAATCCCTCCAAAGACTTCATTTTTGCGGGAAATACACGATTTTCCAAGATTCAACACCCTTAAGGGCTTAAATTGGATACTAACCGAACAAATGCATTCGCCAACTTGTTTGTCCCTATGACTTCTAGAGACAAACTTCCCAGCAACATATAACCTTCAGTCTTTCAAGACCCGCATCCACAGATACCTTCGACTCCGACCCAATCCCTAAATTTCTTCTTATTTTCACGATACAAGGGTTCACCACGGATTACAGAGGTTGTACCTTTTTGTATCAATATCATTATAAAAAAATTTAAATTTATTATACTTACCATATGTATTTTATATTTTGTGATGTATTGTAGTATAGATACAATAAAATTACATCTTTTAAATGAAATGTTAACAGAGAATAATTTTAAATTTTGAGTACCTATTCATCAAGTGAAGTCTTTTTCTTGTAGGAGTTGGAAAAGATTTCTTGAAATACAAATCAAGTTTTTAAACACAAGTTTTATCTCAAGAATTCAAATGACTAATCAATGCTAATTAAAGTAATTATTATTATTTTTTTATGATAAGGATGCGAAAATTCCAATGTCTATAAATTAACTTAAATCCTAAAAAGGAGTTTGTTAGAATTTAAAAAATTAGATCGGTTTTTATTGTTGAGGATTTGGTAGTGAAAGTTGATAGCTAAGATGAGAGATTATTTCTGGTTAGACCAGCCATGGGGAAATTTTATAGACGCAATGCGAATTTTCTCTTGATTAAGAATATGTAGTCGCACTCAAATATTTGTTTAGTTATTTTATTTATTTAGCAATAGTACTTTAGTATTAGTATTTCAATTTCTATAAAACAATCAATATAAATATGAAATTAGTAATACAGAATTTAAACCTAGATACAAATAAGAGAATAGTGTTTCGGTATCTTTTCTATTTTTTTCGGACTGTTCAACTTTAAATATCAAAGAAAAAATCTACTTTGTCTGGTAATACTAGGAGAAAATAGAGTACACTTAATGAAGAATTTTTGAAATTAGGAATATGTGGATCAATTTAGGTACATTATTTTTTCTTTTTACTCTACTATACAGTATGGTCAAGTATTGTAATCGTGGTGAAAAAAGTGGGTTTTTTTTGCTTCATTTTGTCGAAATATCTCAAAAACGGCTGAAACTATTTAGATTGAAAAAATTGGGCGAAACCATGGCATTTTGGTCTACAAAAAAAGCCCTAATAAGTGAATATCGACAAAATTATATTTTTAGAGATAATAATTGTTTTGTCAAAATGTCTTTAGTCCGTGTGTTAGGCTGTGCGTTATCAAATTTTTGTAGACTAGCTAGCTCAAAAACTAGTGTGAATATCAAAACCAAATTTCACACGTAGTTTTGGTGCATTGAGATTAAGACCTTATTAGATTTTGGTGCATATCGACCCAAAATTAAGGGGGGTGGAGGGGGTTAAAAATTAAAAATCTAGGTCATTTGAGCAAACTCAACCAAATTTTGTATACATAATCAGTAAACCTCAAGAAGTCTAAAAATGAAAAAACTAACCGCCCAAAATGGGGGGGGGGGGGCAAAAAATGGAAAAATAGGTCTATGAACCAAATTCAACCAAATTTTGTAGAAGTATTTAAATAATAATCTGTCTAAATTTCAAAACAATCTTAAGAAAACCCTTATGGTGAAACAACTACCTTAATAAAAAAATTCCCACTAAATATTTTGCTTTGAGGATTGTGAACCCCCCATGAAAATTTTCTGGATACGCCACTGATTACAGCCAACCCAGAACATAAACGTTTTCACGGAAGTTAGCTTATTAAATATAATATTAATAAAATGTTATATTGTATTTTTTTATGAAAATAATTTACAAAAAATCATTGACACCTCAAATTTTTTTAGTTTACTATACCAGTGTGGTATATTTAATCTCTCTCGGCCAGGGTCAAAATTCTGGCCCTGCATATATGTATTACATACGTACATAAACAAATCCGCTGCTATTTGCCTTTTTAGTTTGTTATTAAAAAAGTTTATCAATCCAAAACATTGAACTTAACCTAATTTAAATAATATAAGAATCACCACAAATCACTCTTATTTTGCTTATTACAGCCAACCCAGAACATAAATGTTTTCACGGATGCCGGCTTATTAAATATAGTATTAAAATTGTAATTAAAAATAAACTTTAATGAAAATGATTAGTGACTTGAGAGATATGTGTACTGTCAAATATTTGAAATAAGCCTTACCTTATCTTTTATAACGAAGAGAAGTAAAGTTGAATTAGTAAATAATAGAATTAAGTTGCCACCGGCAATCTCAGCCAATGCAGGTGACATAATGACATACTGAATGGTTACTAACAATTCACTGTCAAAAAAGAATCAACAAAATGGGTGATGCGATAAGCGCTGATAAGTCAGACTGCATCGTTTGCCACCGCGAGGACATCTTTGGGTTCTTCCTGCAACTAGTAAGGCATGGCTCGCGGAGCGCAACACACAATTAATTAATTTAAATGTTGACGAAACGTTGCTTTAAAAATAAATAAAAAAAATCACACACAAAACTTGTCCTTATTTCCCATTATAAACTTTCAAATTACTTTCTAATGTAAAGTTTAATCCAGATAGTCCAGTCAACGAACGGTCAAAAAGGGGGTATAGAAAACATTTTATAGATTTTTTCTTATGGAATGTAATTAGGAGGTAAAAATATTAAAAGCCCCCCAGTCCTAGCTAGGGGGTGGAAGGGGGGATGGATATGTCCCGTTTTTTGGTTTTTTTGCTTATATCTCTAAAACGGTGGAATGTGATGAAGATGTATGGGTGGGGTTTTTTTATTTTTTATTTTTAAATAGAAAATAAGAGATGGAAATTTTTACTAGTCATCCTCATCACATCACATTCCATAGTTTGTTGCCCCCCCCCTTTATGGCACATACATAATTTTCGGCAACTTCCAAGTATAAATATCTTTTCTTTATTCCCAGTTTAGCCCTCTGTCCGCTTCATCTGTTCTTTCGGCTCTAAGGCCATCCCATCCCCTGATAATTCTTTTATATTTACACTAAGTCATAAATAACTGTCCATCATATTAAAATAAATTCTGTTCATTATTTTATGTTATCTTCAGTCAATTTTCATTTTTAGCCCCCCCCCCCCCATTTTGGGTAGTTAGTTTTTACATTTCTAGCCTTCAAGTGGCCCACAGATTATGTATACAAAATTTGGTTGAGTTTGGTCCAAGGGCAAGAATTTTCATTTTTTGACCCTCCCCATTTTGGGTGGTTAGTTTTTACATTTCTACCCTTCTAGTGGCTATGTATACAAAATTTGGTTGAGTTTGGTACAAGGGCAAGAAAGATACGAAGCCTTTTGTGTTTTAGACCAGAAAATCAAAAATCCCCAATTTTTTAGTTCAGGGGTCAAATTTCAAAAAAATAAAAAACCTCCCCGGGATTTAGCATTAATAAAACTATGTACCAAATTTGAATGCTAAAACTTAAAAACTCGAAGAGATTAATTTTTAACCCCTCTCCGCCCCCCTTAAATTTGGGTCGATATGCACCAAAATCTAATCAGCTCTTAATCTCAATGAACAAACTACTTGTGAAATTTAGTTTCGATATTCACACTAGTTTTTGAGCTAGCTCGTCCACAATAATTTGACAACACACAAACAAACAGATATTTTGACAAAACAATTATTATCTCGAAAAAATTATATTTTGTTCACTTATTAGGGCTATTTGTAGACCGAAATGCCATGGTTTTGCTCACTTTTTTAATCAAAATAGTTTCAGCAGTTTTTGAGATATTTTGAAAAAAAGAAGGAAAAAAAACACTTTTTCATGCACGATTACAATACTTGACCATACCCTGTATGGTAAAATAAAAAATATTTTTCATTTAATTTTAAGTTTCTTCGAGGCATGTGCTTTAGGCTTTTTCAAGAGAAAAGCATTAAAGAAGAAATAAACTTTTTAATTATAACAATTGGACCCGGGTTCGAATCCGACTCGAGGCATCCGGCTAAAAATCTGATCCCTACATACAAGATATAATTTAATAATAGTATCGTAAATTGGCTGATGGCTAGAAGGGCCGAAAGCCATAAAAAAAATTATACTTTAATGATGGAATTTTTTGAGGTCTTTTGGACATGTCCAAAAGACCTCAAAAAAATTCCATCATTAAAGTATAAATTTCTGGACACACTGGCATATTAGCAAGATGATCGCCATCTAAGTGCCCAAAACTTAAAAAAAATTATAACAATAGTTTGTACATTAGAAACATAATCACAGAAATCATTAAACCTATATAATTATAAACATTTTGATTCGAAAAGTATTAAATTTATTCAAATTAAAAGAAATACATATATCCTTAAAAAATATATTGGTAAAATTATTAATTTAAATTTAAATATAAATCTATCCTGAGCCTTTACTATATCTTTTCCAAAACTTTTTCACTTCATCATGTCCTCCAGATGTAACAACCATTGTTCGTTTGGCTGGAAATTGCCATGTTAATACACCTCTTTCTTGGGCAAAGTCTCTTAAAGCTTCAAAATCGGCTTGTGATAAAAATTGACTATATAGGACACCTTCGGTGAATATAAACCTATTACGTTCATTTTCCCATAATTTGATTTGATCAACAATAGTTGGTGGTAAAATGGGCGGCGCGTTGGCTAATAATTGCGGGTGAGCGTGGAGTCGAAGAAATCCCACAATTTGTTCAGCTGTAATTCCACTTCTTAAGGCTTGTCTCACGGATTCTCTTGACAAAATTCCAACGGCCAGATTGGGAAATCTTAAAGAAAATTAGAAAAAAAAATAATAATAAACTTGCAAAATATAAGCTATTAATGAATTTATTTATTTACACACACACACCCACATATCCAGGGTGTTCCACAGAACTCGTTCATTAAAAGTTTTCATGGAAGGAGTTGAGAGAAAATTTTGAACTTTGACATATTTGTTTTGGAATATGCTCTTTTTAAATAAATTATTAACAACTTTTGGACGCTTTCTATTCTGTCGCAATCGCTATCAACTTTCTCATTTTCTATGGAACCCCCCAAATATTTTTGCAACATTAGATTAAGTGTTAAAAACTAAGATGATTTTGCATTGGCGTAGTTAGGGAATTTTCCTAGGGGGGGGGGGCAGCCGCAGGGCGCCGCCAGGGTTGAGCGAGGTGTGGCGACCGCCCAACCAAATTTCTGTTGAAAAACTACAATTAAAAAACTCTTAGATTTATAGATATCCAGTATTTTCCATGGCACATGAGGATTTGGATCATATCCTGTCTCCGGAAAATGTGAGGATATCTATAAATCAAAGAGTTTTAACAAAAAAGTGGTTAACATTATCCAATTAATATGAAATTTTGTTTAAATTGTAGCAAATTTAATCTAGTTTTAAAATGTATAAAGGGAAAACGTGCACCTTCATGGTCAAAATGGGAAAAAATCGAAAAAACTGCGAGTTTTAGGGATATTCAAAAGTAAGGATGGGGGCTGTTTTTTGAATCCCCATTAAAAATTGAAATACTAGACCAATTTTGCATTTCTTTTTTTTACTCTACGCGAAAAATTGTCCTCTTTAATTTACTATAGAACGGTTATTTATAAAATATGAACTGTTTTCAAATTATAAGCGAAAAACTGGTTTTTAAACATCTTATGATTTTTAATTTATCTAAATAATTAAGAAATGCATTCCAAAAACATTTCTCCAGAATGTCGCAACTCATAGTTTGAGAACCACTATAATTAAGCAATTAGAAAGATATAATTTAAATTTTCTTACCTGTATATAAGTTCACAAAAAAGACCTAATAAGGCTATTTGTAAATTACTATCAGTATAGGCGTAAATACGATAATTTGTTTCTACTACAATATATCCTTTACTATTCATTTCTACAATACTTTTATTTTGACCAGAAGCAATATTTAATGCCAGTCGAGTTGGATAAAAACGTCCAGCTTTGCGCTAAAATATAATTTAATTTAAATTAACACATTAGTAGGTACATTTGTATTTATATAAAAATCTAAATTTAATATAAAAATAATATGAAAGTAAAAAATAAATAGCAAGAAATTAGCACATAGAATAAAATATAGGAAATACTACCAATAGCAAAATAAAAAATCTGAGATAGAAGCTCTCAAAGTGTCATGATACAATACTTCACATTATATTCTATTGAATATAAATGTGAAAGTAAAAATTATATTCTTAGAGGAAGGACGCATATTATAGATTTTCTTTTGACTTTTTCGCTCCGTATATTTCAATAAGGAGTAAACCTCTAGCTTAATACGCTCCAACAATGTTGACGTCCCCACAGCCCTTGTTCAAGCTAACGTCTCGTATTATAATAAAAAGAAAAGGCTTGTGATGCGATTCCTTAAGGGTCACATCATAGAGTAATATAGAGTGGAAGGCTACCACCATATATCGAAAAAGCGCTCTCTAGCGACTGAAGTGCGGAAACTCTTAGTTCTTAAGAGCTATCCAAAGATCATAGAAAATTCAAAGCCTTTGTCATAGATAAAAGATACATACCCTTTATGTTATATATATATTTAAGCGTTTTTTTACGCTTGATAATGTCACCAAAATTTGCCCCGAAGAGAATGATTTCCGCCATTTTATTGCCCAATGTCTTTGCCCTGGTCTCGCCAGAGAGCTCTGTAACTCGTATACGCTAAAATACATTGGCTTCTTATGGAGCCTTCCACTCTATATTAGTCTATGGGTCACATAAGGCCAGATAAACTATAAAATTGAAATCATTTACTGATTAGAACTAAAATGGAAAGCGTATAAAAAATTAAAATTTTGATCTCCAAATTAAATGTTTTTTTCAAATTACAATGGGTTCAAGCAATTAAGTCTTAAAATTTTGTAATTTCGCGATTGAAATGTTACAATTTCAAATAATACAAAGGGTATGCTCTTTATTTCGAGATAGAAAGTTGGTTGCATCACTAAATCTTATTTAAAGTATCATTTGATCAAATTTTAAGGTACACGAGACGCGGTCCGCTAGAGCAATTGCCCGCAGAGCCAAAGGGCGAGGGTGTTCAAGGCTTGAGAATGAATATAATAGCCCTCGCTCTTAAAACAAAATTTCCTAAAGACAATAAGTCTCAAATATGCGCCCGAGCTATGCTTAAAAAATACATACATACTTTTCTTTGGTAAACTAATCCAAATTCTCGTAGATGTTGAAGGAAGACTAACAATCCCTCACTCATGCCTTCAGTACTATAACTCTAAAAAAAAGATCCATGAATACTAGTGGCCCTTTTTTGCACTGGAGGACAATTTTAGGGGTTTTGGAAGCGGAAGCCAGAAGGACTCGGGGTAGCAAGAACCGGCTGGTAACTCCAGGGCATTCTATGAATACAATATACCATTAAATAAATGGTAAGAGAACTTAAGAATTGACATACCTTTCCAATAGTACTGAAAGAGAGTTGAAAAAGAAATGTGAGGCACTCTGCTAAATCAAGTCCACGCGATTCGACGGTATCCAAGTATTGAAGGATAAAATACCACACTTGTGAAGGGGTATCTAATAATAGAAATTGAAAGCCTTCTCGAGTAATCACTGGACTTCCATCTTCTTCATCTCTGTTAAAAAAATGAGCTTATGAAGAAGATTTTTAAGTGATTATTATTATAATGTTTTATGATTTAAAAAAATCACAAGCGGATTATTTTTAATTATTATGTCAGAAGGGTTGTTTTCATCTCCTTGAGTACCAAAATTAGCTTCCCGGGTCAAATGCTAGAGTGTGAGGTGAACCCTTTTGAGTGCTGTAAATATTTCACTCAAAGATTTAAATCTTCATTTCTAAATATGTCAGAAGGGTTTACCTCACGGGATAGCAAATTGTCCCAGAATACTAATTTTGGCTCTCGGCTTCGATTCCCTAAGGCAGGGTTCTCAAACTTTTTAAGAGATAGGACCACATGTGAACTTTGAAAACTGGGAAGTCCGGATATAACATTTTATAAGGAAACTAGCTGCAAGGCCCGCCTTCGGCGGCCCTCTTGCTGGCCAGGGGGGAAACCCACTCACACCACCACCCCAATGTATAGACAAAACCTTAATTTTATATATATAGATAATTTCATTTAAATTGGTAGCCATGGCTACTGTTTTTGTTGGGGGACGGTCATACATAGGTACATAGATACATATAGAGGCAGCCACAAATGCGCTTTAGTAGTATAGGATTATATTAATAATACGCTATTATATAGCATTAATATTTAATATAGTGAATATTTGTGAATTAAATCTGTAGTAGACGCAGGTCGGATTTGGAGACCCTGCCCTAAGGGATGAAAACAGACATATAATTAAAAATAATCCATTCTATCTCGGATCTAATAGATGACACTATCTTGTGATTTTCTTAGAAAATTTAAAACCTATTTGTATCGGCAACTTGAACTTTTATAACGTTTATAAATTAAACCAGATGCGAAGCCCGCCTTCGCCGGGCTGACCAGCATGCTTCTTGATTTTTTGACCCTGAACACAATAATAATTTAAATTTTCTAATTTTAATAAATTTGACATAAACTATTTGTGGGTTTTAAATCAGTGGCTCGGGACGGACAGTATATACGCTTTATAATAGAAGATGGTAAATTAATTTATTCTTCAAGAGCCATAAATCTTGCCTACTACACTCGGGAGCAGCTAAATCGACTCAACCTCCAAGCGCGCATACAAAGTCGTTTTTCTTTTAAATGGCCAAGCCGATATTTATAAAATAAATATATCTTTAAAGCCCATTTATTTAGCTTTACATTGATATCAATTTCAAGCAAATCGGCTCATTACTTTTTAAATTATGTGATCCGAATGGCTGAACTGGAAAAATTGCTGTTCCTAGCTGCCGCTACTTGTTAGTTACAATTTCCTTATAAAAACCAATGTAACCAATTATTCTTATTAATCGATTTTCAGCAATTGACCTGAACACATCTACGCAAATTGACACAATTGTTTTCAGAAAATCATGGATACTAAGCCAGAAGTTGCCGCTCAAGTTGTTGCTCTGTTGGAACAGAGCCTTACTCAAAGAGAAGTCGCTCGTCAATTGAACTTAAGTCAGTCTACTGTCTCAAGGGTCTACAGAAGGTTTCAGGAGACTGGTGCCTTCACTCGGAGACCAAATACCCGCCGCCGCCGGTGCACGTCTGAGAGGGATGAACGTTTTATCGTCACGACGTCTCTCCGAAACCGCCACCTCACTGGTGTCGATGTCCAGCAGCAGCTGAGAGAAGTTCGAGGTCTGGCTGTCAGTCGGTGGACAGTCAGAAGACGCTTGAAGGAAGCCAACCTCACTTGCAGAAGACCTGCCTCTGGACCAAAATTAACCTCACGTCACAGTCAAGCTCGACTTCAATTTGCTCGAGAGCATCTCAATTGGAGTATCGACCAATGGCGGGCTGCCCTATTCACAGATGAGTGTAGAGTGTGCATTCATGGCAGTGACAGGAGAAGTCGGGTCTACAGGCGTCAGGTAGAGCGATTTTCTCAATGCTGTTTCTCTCAAACAGTGTCATATGGTGGTGGTTCCGGCATGATTTGGGGTGGCATTTCTCTGGAGGGAAAAACAGATATTGTTTTTGTGCCTGGTGGAGGCCGGAGAGGGGTCTAACAGCTGACCGTTACATTGCTGACATTCTCCTGCATCATGTTGTTCCATATAAAGGATTTATTGGGGAAAATTTTTTACTGATGCATGATAATGCCCGGTGCCACGCTGCGATGGTCACTCGGCAATACATGACCGAAGTCGCTATCCACACCATGGAGTGGCCAGCGCTCAGCCCAGACATGAATCCCATCGAACATATGTGGGACCACCTCAAACAAAGGGTTCGAGTCAGAAATTCGGTACCTTCGACCATTGATGAGCTTAAGACAGCCTTGTTAGATGAATGGGAAGGCATCCTCAAGATTTTATAAAAAAACTCATCAGGTCGATGCAGGATCGCATGCGGGCTGTTATAAAAGCTAGGGGGCAACACAAATTATTAAGAAAATAAATTTTCTTTGTTATGTTTAAAATGTCAATTTAATTTTAATTTTGAACATCCCTACTTTTCCTTTCCTTTACATCCTTTTTTCCTTTCATTGTCATTCAGATCACATAATTTAAAAAGTAATGAGCCGATTTGCTTGACATTGATATCAATGTAAAGCTAAATAAATAAGCTTTAAAGATATATTTATTTTATAAATATCGGCTTGGCCATTTAAAAGAAAAACGACTTTGTATGCGCGCTTAGAGGTTGAGTCGATTTAGCTGCTCCCGAGTGTATAAGAGTCACAAAGAGAAACAAAGAGGTTGTCCTCTGCTTGATGCAAATAAACATACACACATATATATCAAGATGATATATCTGTATATATATTATTATATTTGACAAACAAATAAATAATATATATACAGATATATCATCTTGATATATGTGTGTATGTTTATTTGCATCAAGCAGAGGACAACCTCTTTGTTTCTCTTTGTGAATCAACAACTCTGCTACTCTCGGCAAAACAAAAACTTTTCAATACTATAAGAGTGTTTCTTCATAGTCTCCTCCATAATATTCCGGGATTCAGGAAAAATTTTGTTAGGACTAGGATCCGTAAAGGAGTTGAAAATTTACTGGTTATACAAGAGGCGTAGCCAGAAAATTTTCATACTGGGGCTCAATCCACAAAGCAAAATATTTAATGGGAATTTTTTTTATTAAAACAAATAGGCCAGTTAAATTGTGTTTTTACCCGGAAAGTTTTGGGATAGCTGTAATTTCTTCGACCCTTTGTGTTTTTGTGTGTGCTGAATCCGAATCTGAGGTCTGCTAACAAAATTTCGTGATGGAACATTGTAAAAATTCAAAAAATTTCTTTTTTTGGCGGCTTTTTTGCTAATTACTAGAAAAATATCAACTTTTCGTAAATAACCCGTGCCGCAATGAGGTTGAAGTTTTGAAAAAATGCAATTTTTTGCAAAAAATCGCAGTTTTTCCTTCATAAAATGAAAACCACTCATCATCGAAACTTGATTTCTGTCTAATTCTCTAGGAAATTTTGTTGACTTGAACGTTTAATTGGACCACTTTTTTGATAAAACTCTTAGATTTATAGATACCATTATCCAATTAAGATGAAACTTTGTTTAAATTGTATGAAATTTAATCTAGTTTAAAAATGTATAGAGTGGTCTTTGTCGAAAACGTGCTGTTTCATGGGCAAAATGGGAAAAAAATCGAAAAAAGTGCGAGTTTTTGGTATTTGCGGAGACAGAATAAATATTAAATTAATTAAATTAATCTTATGAAATTCAAAGAGAAATTCAAAGATGTTTTTATAAAGCGAAATTTAAGTACTTAGCGAGACTACCGTTTTATAAGAACCATTAAGGTGGACCTCAATGGTTCTTATAAAACGTGTTAGTCTCGCTAAGTATTCTCTAAATTTCGCTTTATAAAAACATCTTTGAATTTCTCTTTGAATTTCATAAGATTAATTTAATTAATTTGATAATTTTCTATATTTGTATAAATATACTAGAAAAACAAATTTACTTATAATTTGTTAAAAATTCCGTTGAGTGGATTTGCTCGCGAGTTTACTCCGCGGAATTCTAAATTAAACAGAAAAAATACCCCAATTTTCAACTAGCGCTTGAGCCCGAACGGTTGGCCGAATAATAAAATTTAAATGATGAAATTTGTAGGAAATTTTATCAACTTTCATTTTGAATAGGAGGTTATTAAGTTGATATTTTTCGAATTATAAGCAAAAAACAGCCAAAAAAAATGAAAATTTTTACCTTTTTTTTGCATTTTTTGACAATGTTCCGTCACGAAATTTTGTTAGCAAACCTCAGATTCAGATTCTGCACACCAAAAAACATAAACGAACAAGAAATCGAACCTACCCCAAAACTTTCCCGCGAGGGACTCTTTAGATAACAATTTAACTGGACTAAAAAAGAACATAATTCTTGATTAAACATATGAAATATATTTAATTACAGTTAGTTTGCCACGAGGGGTGATCCGCGATTGGAAGTAGGTGTACACCTCTTTGGAAGTATTTTGGAAGTACTTGGAAATATTTGGAAGTACTTGAAAATATTCGGAAGTACTTGGAATATTTGAAAGTACTTGTAAATATTTGAAAGTACTTGGAAATATTTGGAAGCGCTTGGGAATATTTGGAATTACTTGTAAATATTTGAAAGTACAAGTGGAAGTAGGTGTATGCATATTAGGTCTCGCGGTTCACCCCTCGGTTTGCCATAAGAAACGGTTTGTCGTTGCCGTTACACATCCCATGAGCACTGCCCTTTGGGGGGGGGGGGGGGGGCGGCAGACCCCGTAGCTACGCCTCTGGGTTATACACATAAAATCTTCATTTATTTAATTCAAAATAAAGTTAGATATCACTATCTATCATAAATAGAAAAAATCATCTTACAATTTCATTAATCCGGCATGTAATAATATTCGAACAGCATCAGCTGAAATTCCTTCTTGTTGTTGAGAGCCCACCATATAATGCAGGACACACTCCCAACGTTCCAAGGCATAGGAATCAAGATAATCATTTGTTTTATGTTTATTGTCAACATCCAATTGAGAAGACATACTCCAAGGTTTTCCTCTAAAATATTAAACAATTGTAAAATTATTAAATGGATCAATTTTAATGAGAAATACAAATTTTATATTTACCCTCCTAACAAAGCAATTTTCATATTTTTTTTAAATGTAAAATTTAGACTCCAGCCAAGGAGACCTCCAGGAATAGAAGCTTCTTGCCAAACTCGTAAATCACTCAAAATTGCCTTGACTTCATTGTGTTCCCTAAATCAAAGAAGAATTGATTTTTTTCAATTAAAACATATTTTTTATTAAATTGAAAGTTTTTGCCGAGAGTAGCAGATTTTTCATAAATTTAAGGAGACAATAAAATAGTGTCTTCTGCTGGAATTATACATTTTTAATTTATTTCTAACGAGACTATAGTTTCGAGAGCTTTTGCCCTCTTCATCAGTCTATTACAATTGATTCACAGTAGGTAAGTTTTCCATTCATACATTAATTCCCTGTGAATCAATTGTAATAGACTGATGAAGAGGGCAAAGCTCTCGAAACTATAGTCTCGTTATATCATCATCATTGAGTATACAGTCCTAAGACTGGTTTGAGGCAACAATCCGTCTCCACTCGACTCTGTCCCCCGCCAGCTGTTTGACCTCTCTAAATGTCTGGCATCCCATATCCCCAATTATTTGGTTGAAATATTCTAATCTGGGTCTTCCCCTTCCCCTTTTCTTTCCCACCTCCCCCTCCAAGATATCATCCCCTAAGCAGTCACCCATGTCTCAGTGTGTGCCCCATCATCTGACCTCTTCTTTTCTTCAGACTCTTCTACAAGGTTCTTCTTTCTCCGATTCTTCCAAGAACTTCTTCATTTGTAATTTTATCCATCCATTTGATATTCATCATTCTTCTGTAGCACCACATTTCGAAAGCCTCTAATCTCTTTCTCTCCGCTTCTCTAATTGTCCAGGTTTCACACCCGTACATGGCTATGCTCCATACATATGTCTTCAATAGCAACTTCCTGTTTTCTAAGCTGATTGAGGAGGAGCATAGTAGTTTTTGTTTTTAATTAAACCCCATTTTTGCTTGGGCAATTCTTGATTTAATTCTTCTCTTAATTTAATTAACTCGTTATAAATAAATTAAAAATGTATAATTCCAGCAGAGGACACACTCTTTTATTGTCTCCTTCAACATATTTTTTATGATAAATTATTGCCATATATTAGAATATTTCGACCAAATAATTAGGCATATGGGATGCGAGACATTTAGGGCCGGTTTGTTAACACTTTGTTAAGTTGAGAAACGAGTTAGTATCCCCCAAGTGCCCGGCAGGGTGACCAATCAGATGTCACCCACTTTTATCTGAATGGCCATCCAGCTGGTCGCTTGGTGAATACTAACGTTTGACCGTTTCTCAACTTAACCAAGTGTTAACAAAGCGTCATAAAACTGGCTCTTAGGGCCGGTTGTATGTCGCAAAGTAAATGCTTTTTACCACTAACCAAGGGTAGATGGTAAATGGAGGGGCTGGGATGGCCAATCAGATGACAGGAACTTTCAGTACATACAACCGGCCCTTAGAGAGGACAAAGATTTGGCATGGGATAAAGCCGATGGAGACGGGTGTTTTTTTTTATTTTTTTAATGAAAATGATGAGAGAAGGAGTTACACCAAAAAGGTGCATCCCCTAAAGGGATGGGTTGGTCCCTCCATCGTGAAAAGAAGAAGATGAGGGAATTTTATGGACTGGGCAGGGGTCGAAGGTATCTGTGGATACGGGTCTTAAACAGCTGAAGGTTATAAGTGGAGGGGAAGACGGTGGAAGGGAGCGAGTTTCAGTCTCTGTAGGTCATAGGGATAAAAGAGTTGGCGAAAGCGCTAGTTCGATTTTTATCCAATTTGACAGCGAAGGGGTGCTGAGCTTTCGAAAACCGCGTGTTTCTCGTAAAGAGGGCTTTAGGGGGATAATTGATGGTTGTGTTAAACCAGTCTTAAGCGGCCCCTACCCTCATTCTGACTGTCAGTCTTGCCTAGGATTGGCATTCCGATTGAGCGTGAAGTGGTAAGATTGATGAACGAGAATGACGGATTTCTAGATATTTTGAAATCAGAGCTTCCATCGTGTAAAAAGGAGGGGTGATTGAGAGTCTGATTGATTCAGGGCCAGTTGTATGTCAGTTGGTAAAGTCTTTGTAACAGTTGACAAAGAGTAAAACCTTAGAATTCACCTTGTGACCGGCATGATGGCCAATCAGATGAAAGTAATGATAATAATAAAACTAAGATACGAGGTAGGTTTCACAAAAAAAAAAAAGTAATGATGGTGCGTATTTACGTTACCAGGTTTTGATACCAGGTATTTCCTTGCAAGTATACCAACCAGGTACCGACCCGATATACTTGCAAGACTTGAAAGTATTTTTCCATTAAAGTATGCTGTCCCTTCAAAGTAAGTACTACTACGTCGAACTCGAACGTCGAACGAATCGAATCTATTTTTCTCGGAACTCGTCTCGCCTGTCGTTCGGTGCTGGGCTCGGGGCGTGCGCCGTGCGATGGCGAAGCAATGTATATCGGTCTCGCCCGGTGTTTTCCACTTGATTAAATAAGTTTGGAAAGTAAACCTTAAATGTATGAAAGTAGGTTACAATAATGCATTTCTTTCATGTTGTTTGACCTTGAATGCGCAATAGTAAATTGCATTAAAATAAAATAATTTGGTGGCCCGGGAAGGAACAGAAGCCTACGCGAACTGTGAAGCAAGTACTAAAACCTCAAAATTCCAAAATGCAAAATTATATCTTATATTCATACACATAAGGTTCAGATTGTGTTTATACGTGAAATAAAATACTTTAAAGGATTTTACGTCTTGATTGGAATATTTTGAATCTTATCTGTATAACAACAAGGTTTAAACTTGCAAGGAAGCAAGTATTCGACTCGTTTGGACAGAAAATACTTTGAAAGTATTTTGATACCTGGTTTCTGCACCTGGTATGAGAAGGTGGACGTACTTTTAAGCCTTGGTACGCGATTTAGCAAGTATAACCCATCCCTAGATGAAAGTGCATGTCATATGATTGGCCATCAGGCCGGGACCAATGTGAATTTTAAGGTTTTACCCTTTGTCAACTTTTATAGACTTTATCAACCGACATACAACTGGCCCTCAATCTGACTGATAGAATGATCGTGTAGGGTCCGCTTTAGAACTGTGTAGTCAATGATGATGATGATGATTATTATTATTATTATATCCATACATACTTGACATATGATTGGGAGAGCCAAGAGGCAACCACTGCCTGAGGAACTGGCTGTTCAACGAACAGAATTCTTAAAACAAAGTGCCTAGCTATTTCAGGAAGTTCCCTGTTAAAAAAAATTAAATGCTTTTAGCAAACAGAACATTTCTATTTATAAAGAATAACAGAGAGAGATGTTACCTGAAAACAGCCAGACATGTAGTAGGATGGTTATAAAGTTTATCAAGAACTTTAGTCGGTAATGTTTTCAAATAATCATGTAAATTTTTACAATTCAAGTTTTTGGATTGAAGATTTAAATTTTTTGTTGTTTCAGACATGTTTAAGTAACTTTGAATTAAACTTTCATGAATTATATTGACATTTGTGATTTGTTCGTAAATATATCTGAGCGCGGACAATTTGAACAACTTTATCAAATAAAATAAGTTGGTAGCATTGGAAACACTAAAGAAAGGAAAATATTGCGCGAAAATCGATTTTTGAGATTCAATATTAGACAGTCATTTATTTGGTTCTAAAATAAGCAAGGGCGTATTTAAGAGACCCAGGGCCCCTAGGCACCCTACATTTGGCGCCCCCCCCCCCCCCACCATCTCGAAGCTATTTTGGAAATTTAGCAAATTAAATGCACTAGTAGAGAATATTTTTTTTTTATTTATTTATTTATTCAAGAACATTGTATTTGTAGGGGAATCTAGCCTTTTTAATGTACAATATTAGGCCAATTTAATTACAAAGAAAATAAACAATATGATACAAACATATTAAGAGAAAAAAAATTTAAAAAGGGAAATAACAATTATATGTAACAAAAACAATAAATATACGGAATATAGAGAAAAGAATAAAACTAAAAAATGACAAC
Organism: Forficula auricularia; assembly: GCA_024734495.1. NCBI lineage: Eukaryota > Metazoa > Arthropoda > Insecta > Dermaptera > Forficulidae > Forficula > Forficula auricularia. Next base: position 128,966 of record JALMQS010000915.1, read on the forward strand.
TCTTAATAATTTTAATGAGAATGTTAAGCGATATTTGTTTAGCCAGAGATTGTGATTGCATACTTGTATGATATTTGTAATGCCTGTTGTAGATCCCTTGTGATCTTTTTAGGTTGAAAAAAAAAAATAAAAAAATAAAGACTCCGCAACCGAGGCCCCCAAGGCCGCCTGGGCCCCTAGGCCCGGGCCTTGTGGACCTAGGCGGAAATCCAGCACTGAAAATAAGCTGACGTGTTCTGATGTAGCCATCCACTTGACTTTACCATACAACCTGGCCTCTCACTTGTATTTAATATTTAATAAAATTATTTATAATCATGTAGGGGGGGTTAGTATTTGCATTTTTAGATTACTGTGTGCCCACTGATTATGTATACAAAATTTGGTTGAGTTTGGTGCAAGAGCCTATATTTTCATTTTTTGACCCCCCACCAATTTTGGGCGGTTAGTTTTTGCATTTTTAGACTTCTGGGGTCCCACTGATTATGTATACAAAATTTGGTTGAGTTTGGAACAAGAGCCTATATTTTCATTTTTTGACCCTACCCCCACCCATTTCCGGTGGTTAGTTTTCATTTTTTGAACTTATGGGTCGCACTGATTATGTATACAAAATTTGGTTGAGTTTGGTGCAAGAGCCTATATTTTCATTTTTTGACCCCCCCCCCCCCACCAATTTTGGGCGGTTAGTTTTAGCATTTTTAGACTTCTGGGGTCCCACTGATTATGTATACAAAATTTGGTTGAATTTGGAGCAAGAGCCTATATTTTCGTTTTTGACCCCCCCCCCTCCCCCCACAATTTTGGGCGGTTAGTTTTTGCATTTTTAGACTTCTGTGGTCGCACTGATTATGTATACAAAATTTGGTAACCGCCGAAAATGTTGAAAGGTAAATAAAATCTTGGTTCTTATTATCAAATATAACCAAATTTTGTATACCTACATAATCAATGGGCCCCAGTAACTTAAAAATGCAAAAACTATCCCCCTTCCCTCTAAATGATTATCAATAATTTTATTAAATATTAAATATAAGAGAGGGGCCAGGGCGTATGGTAAAGTAAAGTGGATGGCCACATCGGAACGTGCAAATTTTTTTTCGTCTGAAATGTGAGGAAAAACATTTTCGAGCATGATCATTTCTAATCGAATGTTTCAATTGACTTAGTGAAGAAAGTTGAACTGATATAAACGATATAATATAAAATGTATTTTATCAGTCATTTTATCTGTCATTTTAATGTCATGTATAAAAATATTCAATCTCTTACAATGGTGCCAAATTTGTCAAACGAGCACGGGATTGGCTAGAAGTGGTACATAAAAAGCAAAAAGTTTTGGCCTTATGAACTATGAATCCTTATTGTCTGTTCTATATACTCTAGCATTAACTTTTTGCTGGTATTGTCGCGAAACAATTACCTTAATGAAACATATCATGATTATAGAATGTTATTCAATTAAAGAAGTAGAAGACCTTAGAGTTCAACTAGGATAATAGAGCCTGAGAATTCTTCTAGAATTGTTTCTTTTCTCTGAGCTAAAAATAGGAAATGATAGAATTCAATAAAAAAAATATAGATAAATATGTTTTTATAAGTAATATTTTTAATAATATCATTATAAAATGAAAAAAAAATCTGATAATATTTGACAAATAATAATAAGACAATAAAAAAATTCAGTATAAAATTAAGTACAATTAATAAAACAATGAATAACATTTTGTTCATCGTTATGGAATGTAAATACTCAGACGGAAAAGGATATGAAGAGTTTTCAGTTAATTATAATAATAATTTAAAAGTAATTTAAATGGAATGATATATAGTCCTACATCTTTTTTATATTTATATAATATTTATGCTTAAAACGTTGAACATATTTGAAATATAAATGCAGTAACGCATTAAGAAGAAATAAAATAATGATGAATATTTTTCTTTTTTTAAGAATATAAATAAAAATAAAATGAATGAAAATGAAAAATTAATGGAGACAATAAAAGAGTGTCTCTTCTGCTGGAAAAATACATTTTTAATTTATTTATAACGAGAGTATAGTTTCGAGGGCTTTGCCAACACCGGCACTAACAGCCAAAAAAATGAAAAAGTATAAATGGTGATTCATAATTTAGCCAGACCACGTGTAAAATCAAGGAGATAAGGAGGTACAGCTAAGCTTGAAAAGCAGAAGTGGGGGGGTGTCTCCAATTAGGACAGGTATTTACCCTCCAGCCGCCATGATACTCGGGTCAGAAGAATCTCTCTTTTCATTTGAATACATGTTAATAGTACCCATTTTTAAGACAGTTTTTTATTATTAAGAGTGATATAAAACTGATTTTATTTACTTTATATATTTTTTATTTTTTATTTAAAGTGTTTATATTTAGAATTAGGCAGTATATATTTTATATTTTCTTTAAAAACAATAAATTAATTTCAAGTTTTTTGACTGTCAAGTTAGGTTAATAGACCCACTTATCGTGTATTTATTGTATTTTTCGAGTTCCAAATATTAATTCAGCAAAATGTTTACTAAATATAAAGGATTCAGGAACAAACTGAACAATTTTAAATAAATATTTAATGCCATGTGTAGCATACGGATGCACTATTCGATCCATTCACAAAAGCAAAAGACAATGAACTGAAGCAAAATCAAGAATAAATAAAATAAAATAATCATCTTTTATGTTTTTCCTTATTGTTTAAAATAAATAAATTATCTTAAAAGTGTCCGCAAGAAAAATAATAAGTACAAGCGCGCTCGTTGTTTTATCTAATTTTTACTGAAAGTAGGTATTTAATTCATGGCAAATTTAAGAAATAACATTTTTTGAATATTTATTTATATGTTTGTTCTATTTAAAAACCTTTTTATTTAAAGATGTATAGATTAAATTATAAAAATATTAGCATTGCTCTTATGGGTATTCCTATTTATTGATGTGACCAACATGGCGGCTGGTGACGTCAGCAGGAGACACTTTCTCGAGCTAGTGTTCCCTCCCTACCTCCCAGTGTAAAATTCACTTTCCCACATCAATTGTAATAGAGCGATGAAGAGGGCAAAGCCCTCGAAACTATAGTCTCTTTATTTTTCCAGCAGAAGACACACACTTTTATTGTCTCTTTTAATTTATAAAAATTCTACTTCTCTCGGCAAAAAGAAACTTTCAATTTAATTTAAAATAAAATGAAAAAAACTGACTTTCATTACTCTGAGTAAAATTTTCGAGTAAGAATTTAAAATTTTCTAAAATGGATCAAGAGATATTAAGATTCTCATTGATAAGATATTATGCTTATAAATGTTCAAGCATAAGAAATTTAGATAATCTCAAAAATGTTACAAAATTCAATTATTTTTTTCATAAATATTAAAAATAGGAAAATAATTTATTTTTTATTTTTGAATTAATTTCAGATTAATACCCTAATATGTGTCTGTCTTTTTAAAATGGACGGCATGGATTATAATGTCTTTTAAAAGTCCACATAAAATTGTGTGTATACATAAAAATCATTTTTTAATACATAAAAATACTTAAAAATTCTCTCATACGCTCACTTAGCGAAATTCCATTGGGATTTTAAAAGATATGTCAAGATTATTTTTCTAATACTCATAAAGGGATTTTTAAAATACGAATATAATAATTAAATTAAAACAATTTTTTTATAAATGTAATGTATCTGTAGTCGTTGTCGTTATTGAAGTTGATGAAGCTGCCCCCTGTTGTTGATCTTGTTCTTCCAAGGTTAGACCAGTAAGATCAACTATTTCGTCTTGATCATGATCCTCATCAGAGCCCACCGTATTTTGAGATTGAGCTGATCCACTTGATAATTGCGATGCATGGGAAATGGAACCACGACGTGGAGCTGTTAAAGTCCGTTGATTCGCTGGTTTAACAGTTATAATTAAATTCGAGCTGTTTGCAACCATCATATCTGTTACCTATTTAGAAGAACAAAGAATATTATATTACCTTCAATAATTTATTTAAAAGTTTTGATGTTTTTTTACATTTTTTTAGTTTAGGTTTATATAAGAGTAAAAATCAAAAAAGACTAGTGCATAGATTTCGAAATGGTATTGATAAGTTTTATTAAATCAATCATTTTATCTTATCTTATTATATTAAATGAGCAATTCTTGTATAGATATATATCTAATCGGTTTCTCGAAAACGGCTCGGATGAAATTCACGGGTTAGGGGGGGGGGGGGGGAGTGTTGGCGATTCGATCTGTCATGGTCTCATCTTCGGCTAAGTTGTTTTTAATGGGTTTTTTGTTAATTGAAATAATTATTCACGGGTGGTTGTCTCGATAAACATGTATATTTTCATTTTGATTCAATTTCCTTTTAATAAATAATTGTTTTTTTTAATTTTAAATTCCACAATAAAATCAATACAATTATTATTATATATTAAAAGTTGGGCAATTTAATTGATTAAAAATCGAGTTTTAAATCCCACAAATATTAAATATTAGAATTTGACAATTTAATTAATTATGAAACTCGACAAATTGTTATTTTACGGTATTTATTTATATGCCTAAAAACACATAATCTGTCGGTCACTAGAAGACTAGAAATGCAAAAACTTGGTGCGGGTGGGGGTTACGGTAGGGGTGGGGAGTTTCGGGGGTGGGGGTGGGGTTCGGGGGGGGGGTGGCAAGGGGCGTATGCTATATATATATATATATAGCTTTTAACTTGAAGTAAAAAGTTACCGAGCATCGCTCGGAGGCCGGTACTTTTATTAAATCAAGCATAAAAATTGTTTTTCTATGCTTCTGCTAAGGAAGAAAACAATTTTAAACACTACTGTGGAGAGAGGTGGGAAGCAATTTATTTGTTTCCTTCATTGACCTCTTGAAACCCTGAAGAAGGACGAAAGAATCCTCCGAAACGTCGGTTTGAAAGGAAAGGAGGAAGGAATCCAATAAATTACCCTTTATTTGGAAATGTGTTAATTTTTTCTTTCCTCACTACACCTGGGCTGCCTTTCTTTACTTTCAAGTGAGATTTCTAGTCCGTCTCTCTCCAGAAAAAATTTCGTGCAAATAATGCATAATGGTTTTGAAGATATTAATCAAGATATTGTTTTGATTACATTACTAAATAACAAAAAGAAACGAGGTTACAATAATGTTTTAGCTAATAGTTAGGATAAGGGTGTCAAACTCAAAGGCTAACTTGGGCCAAACAAACAAAGTTTAACTTTAGGCGGGCCGCAAAAAAAATCAATATTCATAGAAACGTAGGTTTATTTCGAATAATACATTATAATAAACATATATAAAAGAACAAGAAAAATTTAATGTTTACGTCCAGACACTTGACATCTCTTCTCTGATACTATCTTTCCTATTTTAGAGTTTTCCAAATCAAACTTAACGACGAAGTATCAAATATTCATCAAATCAAGGCAGGAGTTCCACAAGGCAGTATTCTGGGACCTTTCCTCTACCTGCTATACACCTCAGACATTCCAACTTCTCAAGAATGCCATGTTGCCACCTTTGCAGATGACACAGCCATACTAACCTCGGACAAAGATCCAATGAAAGCTTGCTATCTTCTTCAAAATCATCTTGATAAAGTAAACATATGGTTCGAGAATTGGCGAATGAAGATAAATGAGAGTAAATCACAGCATATAACCTTCTCATTAAACAGAAAAACAAGTCCCCCGATCAAGATCAACAATAAAACCGTTCCTCAAAGTTCCTGCATTAAGTATCTAGGACTTCACCTAGACTCAAAGCTTACTTGGAGGGAACACATTAAAAAAAAAAGAAAAGAAATGGACCTTAAAGTTAGGCAAATGCACTGGCTCATTGGCAGAAAATCTCCTACCTCACTGGAAAATAAACTTTTAATTTATAAAGTGATTATAAAGCCTATTTGGACATACGGAATTGAGCTATGGGGCTGCTCATGTAAGACCAATATAAATATAATACAAAAATTCCAGTCAAAATTCCTTAGAATAAGTACTGATGCACCGTGGTTTATTTCAAATAAGATAATCCACGAAGATCTCCGAGTGCCCTATGTGGAAGAAGTCGTTAGAAAAAGAGCCAACATCCACGTTGGAAAATTGGCATCACACCCTAATCAGACCCTCCACTCATTTGTCCGGATCCCCGAAAGAAGACGTCTGAAAAGAAGATGGCCCCAGGATCTCCACAATCCTGAATAATAACAAATTTATATAATTTTTTTTTTTTTTTTCTTTTCCTTTCATTATCTTGTCTAGTCTCATAGGAGACTACCTTGTAACTATTGTAAATATTTCACATAGAAAATTGGCTCATAGAAATCCTGTAAATATGTAATTTCTGATTGCCTATAATAAATAAAAAAAAAAAAAAAAAAAAAAATCTTTCCTATTTCGGGAGAAATTTTGTTTGCAGTGATTCCTTTCAAAACTGATCCAAGGTGAGCGTCATTAATAATGTTTCTAACAGGAGACTTATTTCCTTACATAACGGAAAATACCTGCTCGCACCGATAAGTACTTACAAAGATGGAGATAATTTCATATGAGAATTTTCGACTATTTTCAAACCTGGCTGGTAAATATTTGTAAAATTCAGGAACACCCACTTCAATGAATTTTGCCTTCAAATTTGAGTCCCACTGAATCTCGATTACCTCCATTTGCATATGGCTGGGTACTGAGTCTATATTTATTGAGAAAATCGAAGAAAACAAACAAAATTTGTCTCCCAAAGAATTAAAATCTTTAAATCTTGTTTCAAATTCAGTTCTAAGAATTGAAATTTTTTCTACGTATTTTTGATACGATGGAGTATCATCTAAACTTGATTTGTTTATGTTGCACGTCGGGAAGTGCGTTAAATCTTCATTTTTCAGTTGCTTTTCCCAAAAGAACTAGCTTACTTTGAATGCTTTGCCTCTAGGAAAATTCATCGACGATAATTTATTGAAAACGCTGATGAATTGTTGTCGATGAGCTGATCGTCGACCAATCGGTCTATTGCCTATTCGTGAATTGCCTAGTCGATGAGGTATTTTTGATGAATTATCGTCGATGAATTTTCCGGATCGCATGAATATACACTATTTAACTCACTTAAGAAAGCAGTGAATTGTCGCTGATTTAAGCAGGAAATTTTGTTTAATAATAGCAAAAAGAGTGTTTTCTTATTTTTATTCTGCGTCGGTTTGTTATTATTATTGTGTGCCGATATATTGGCCGGGCCGCAAAAATGTTCGTTGCGGGCCGCGAGTTTGACACCCATGAGTTAGGATAATAAAGTTAAATTTAAAGAAATAACTCGGAAAAAATAAAAATGTCAATTATTAGTTAAAACTTCTAAGTTAAGAAGTTTATAAATATTAGTTCAAAGATTTAGTCAATTTCGGAGAAGATATTCGAACGGATGTTTTCAACATGCTGGGGCCAAGTTTTTAAATATATAGAAAATCTTATTTAAGAGAATTATTTCGGGAAACAATAATACCTGATCTAACGTTTTTCCGGCTACTTCGATTCCATTTACTTCTAATACTTCATCATCCACAGCCAAAAGACCTGTACTTTCTGCCAATCCTCCAGGGACGAGACGAGATATGAAAATACCAGGCGCCTTTAATAGAAAAAAAATTGACAAATTATTTGAAATGTAAAAACTCAAAGCCGTTAATATGCAAATTAAAATATACTTATTAAATATAAAAGAAGTACGTTTAGTAGAGTATTATTATATTAATAAAAATATCTAAAGCAGGGGTGTCCAACCTTTTAACTTCCCTGGGCCACATTGGAAGAATATGAGGTGTTGTGGGCCACACATAAAATAGACTAACGCTAATAATAGCTGATGAGCAAAAATACGTAAAAATGTACTTAATATACTTAAGAAATTCAGCTTGGTTACTTTATAAATTTTTTATTATAAAAGTAAGAGACAAATCAACAATATAAAATTATAATGAGAAGTTTGTCATTGTTTTGAGGACATTAATCCCTCGATAATTGGCTCAAAGGAATTCTCAGTGAATTCTCAAAATGCTCATCAAATATTTTGGATCTAGCTTCATTCTTGAAAATAGATTGCTGAATAATTAAATTTATTTACAAATCACTTAATGAATATCTCATTGCAAATTAACGTGTTAAATTCAAAAATTAATTACTCATAAATTAATAGCAAGTTAAAAATATTGTATTTTTAGTAATATCACTTGAATTTTCAGTCGCAATCTCAGAAAGTTTGTAAGTTTGCGATTTTTTGTCGTGCCACATTGATAGCTATCTTGGGTCGCATGCGACCCGCGGATTGGACAACCCTGTTCTAAAGATATCATGAGAGAGTGTCATCAATCAAATTCTAGTTGGCATGATAAATTATTAGTACCCTTCAGAAGGGTTGTTTGTGTTCACCCTCCTCGGGAATCGAACCCGAGTGCCAATTGGCCACCTTGTGAGATGGACACATGTATAGCCTTAAATATTTCAGTCAAATCTTCATTTGTAAGATTTCGGAGTCAGTAATTCTAAATTTAAACGTATAACCATGACATATATTATAGTTTAAGGAAGTTCCCTAATAAATCGATTTTCTTGCAATCCTTTTAAAACTTTGAATACACATACTTATAAGTATCCTTTATATGTTGAAATTTTTTCAATAGTCCTTGCGGCACTAAATTTATAAATATTGACCATTGAAATTTGCATATTTAACACGCGAGCCCTATCCTGATTGATGTTAAAGCGACTGTTTCCTTAAGTACGTTCCCTAATATAGATCAGAAGCAGTTCGGTCTTTCCCCTACTCTCACATGCGTAGAAAGGCAAAAATATTTTCACTGCGTCGTTTCTCGGATCTGGCAACATTGCATTCATAGATTTGGTAGATGAAACTCACACTTTTTAGAAATTTTAAGTCTACTTCATTATTTAAATAATTTAATTCCAAAATGTATGAAAAAGTAAGTAAAGCATTTGCCACAACCTTTTCAAGAACAGCAGAAGCTGTAACTCGAATGGAGACTCCGTCGCGGATATAAAATCCAAGAGGTCGCTCAGAGCCATGCTTCAAAAGGCGAACTCGACGACATGTTTCTGGTACAATATCAACATCGATTATAGCAGAAACCTGTCGGAAATCGTGAGGATTCGATATTGCTGGATGACCTTTTTGTCGTCCTGGAGTTGAACCACCCAAAATAGAAGAGATCAAATTACGAGGCCGAAAAGTTCCGTATCCATTTAATTCCTCTAAACTTTCGCCTAAAAATAAAAAATAAAATTATGGATGAATATTATAATTAATTTTTCGGGTTAGAATAATTTAAATAAAATAAATATAATAAAATTATTGAAAATAAAAGTGTTAATTTTGTTTTATCAATGACTAGGATGCAAGAACGTGCACATCTATAAATTAGAATTGACTCCAGCATTCTAGTTAGATAGATAGCAAGTGTGAAGAGGAGAAACTTCAGAGAGTGCGGCTCATAAATATATTTAAAGATACAAAAGGAAAAAGAAAATTAGGGTGGTATTAATTTAATTTAAAAAATAAAAAGTACCAGTCTGTTAATATAATACTTATTAAAGCCTTTGGAAGGTTGGAAGAGATATTAATTTTTTATAATTTAATTTGCCTCTAAGGTAAAAAAATAAC
>JALMQS010000915.1:138660-159656 GCA_024734495.1 Forficula auricularia
ATATTAATTTTTTATAATTTAATTTGCCTCTAAGGTAAAAAAATAACCCGAAGGTAAAAATGTTTATTCTTATAAGCTTTATCTTTTACATAAATTTAATGAATATAATGATTTTATAAGGGCTGAAAAGGATAAAAAATCTATTGATACGTTCCGTTTCGTTAGAGGATAGGTATTCGGAGTCATTTAGCATCAAAACAGGATTACGACAAGGAGATGCAATTTCACCCTTGCTTTTCAACCTTAATCTGGAAAAAGTTATAAGAATTTTAGATGAATCATCATCATTGAGTATACAGTCCTAAGACTGGTTTGATGCAACAATCCGTCTCCACTCGACTTTGTCCCCCGCCAGCTGTTTGACCTCTCTAAATGTCTGGCATCCATATCCCCAATTATTTGGTTGAAATATTCTAATCTGGTTCTTCCCCTTCCCCTTTTCTTTCCCACCTCCCCCTCCAAGATATCCCTAAGCAGTCCCCCATGTCTCAGTGTGTGCCCCATCATCTGACCTCTTCTCTTCTTCAGACTCTTCCACAAGGTTCTTCTTTCTCCGATTCTTCCAAGAACTTCTTCATTTGTAATTTTATCCATCCATTTGATATTCAAGATAGATGAAGGGAGAGAAGGAATACTACTGAATGGTATGCATAAAGTATTTGCATATGCGGATGATATTGCCATAGTAGCGAATAGAGAAGAAGGTTTGGTGGACATGCATGGGCCTAAGAGTTGGTCTTAAAATAAATGCTGAAAAGATCAAAGCAATGAAAGTGTTAAGACATAGCAACAACAATTACAATAGCTTGAGATGTGAGGATGCCAGTTACGAGTATGCTGATAATTTTGCTTATTTGGGGACTCTTATAACAACAAAATATGAAGTAGGCAAGGAAATTCAGACTCGAATAATGAAAGGAAACCGTTGTGCGGCAGCCCTAAATAGACTGCTCAAAAATAAAATTCTCTCAAGAAAATTTAAAATTAAAATCTACAACGCCATTATTCGACCGGTGGTGCTCTATGGGTGTGACATGGACCATGATCATATTTAATTAAAAAATCTAATGTCTTTCGAAAACAAGATCTTGGAGAGAATAAGCGGAATGATTAGAGATAGTGTTACCGGCGAATGGAGATTTAGAAGTGCAAGGGAACTGAGAGAATTAACAGGGCATCCTTATATCACGAGGTGTATAAGATCACGAAGGCTAGCTTGGGTGGGAAATGTGGTGCGTGCTGATGAAGGTTGAGCTATCAGGAAGATTTCCGAAGCAAAACCGATAGGAAGAAGACCACCGGGTAGACCACGGCAAAGATGGATGGACAATATAGCCAGAGATCTTGAAGAGTTGGGTGCTCAAGGAAATTGGAACTCTATGGCACGGGATAGGACAAAGTGGCGAGGCATTATAGAGAAGGCTAAAACATTGAAAATGTTTTTCGGCCACAGTAAGTAAAGTAAGTAGTATTGATACGTTCCGATGATTTGATAATGAGTCAGGTGTATTTTAGTTTTTGAAAGTTTTACCTTTCTTACTATCTAAAATAAAATTTTCGAGATTGAACAAATAACTATATAAGCTAAAGAAATCTTAGTCTAATTAATATATAAAATAATTTAATAATAATATAAAAACCTTTTCTTTGAAGGATAAGTCGTATTAAAGGTCTTGCTTTGACGAGAGCTCTTGCTAAATTGTCGTCATTGTTTATAGGCAAAAGATCCCCATCGCTTGGATCAGTATAAGAAACAATAAATGGGACATTACTCAACTTGTGGAGAGTTTCTAAATGATTCCGAAAATCTGTATACGTAGGTATTTGATCTCTTCTAAGAGAAAAACGTCGGAATTCTGCATCGAACTGAAAAATAAAATATAAATGATTTATCATTAAATTACTTTTATTCAAAAGTAATTGAAATGGTATTTAAAGAAATTTTAGTTTTAAAGTTATAATGATTAAGCTTCTGCTTATAATAATTGTTTTTATTATTTATTGTTGTGTACCTTTATCTAATTATAAATGTTTTTATTTATTTGACACTTATAGTTTAGAAGATTTTGCCTTCATCTTCAGTCTATACAAATATTTCACATTACAATTTATTAAAATTTTAGTCACAATTGAATCGATGAGGTTGAAACTATGTCATATCCCAATTATGAATTTTTTTTATAGATTTAAGGACGTTCCCTAATAAATCGATTTTCTTGCAATCCTTTTAAAACACATATTTATAACTGTCCTTTACACCTAGAAATTTTTTTCATTAGTTCTTGCGGCACTAAATTTGTAAATATTAACTATTGAAATTTGCATATTTAAAACGTGAACCCTATCCCGATTGATGTTAAAGCGACTGTTTCATTAAATAACAATCGTAATTTTCTTGAAATTATTTTGAAAAACTGAGAATCATTAACTGAAGATATAACAAATATTTTTATGTTAAAATAATTCTATCAAGCGGTATTCGTTTTGTATGAAAAATGTTAAAAGTTTGGTACTTTTGATGGTTTTCATTTTTTTCTCTCATAGCATGGTAAGTGAGAGATGGCGACTTGGCAACGTTGCACTAAAATTACTCAATTTTTCCATATCTAAAAAACTTCTGCCGCTGGTGCATTTGAGGTTTTTAGCTAATTCTCCCAACCTAACTATACTGTTCTAATCTGGAATTTCCCATTGAGCTATTTCATGAAGTGTTTTTTTTTTTATTCTTTGTATTTTACCATCGTTAAGAATGCAATGTTGTCAGATCCGAGAAACGACGCAGTGAAAATATTTTTGCCTTTCTGCGCATGTGAGAGTAGGGGAAAGAGCGAACTGCATCTGAGCTTTATTAGGGAAGGTCCTTAAGTCAATTCATTTTATTTATAGTTGAAAAAAATAATGAGATTATCTATTAGCCTCTACTGTTGTTATGAATGAATTTTAATATGTTTCAGAAAGGTTTGTTTCAGTGTACCCAAGTATCAAAATGCAATCTGAAGCAATGACTATCCAGTAAAGTGGACCCATCTGACATAAACAAGCAACAACCCTTCTGACATATAACAAAAATAATCCACATTCGGATACAGAAGTAGATAATCTCGTAATTTGTTATAAGAAACTAGTTCTCTAGCCAAATAGAACTTTTATATTCAATTCATGAATAAGTTATTTTAATGACATTCGACTTGAGAAATTTTTCTAGTCGAAACTCTCAACCTCTTCTATTTAACCCTTTATTTACTGAATTTCTTAAAAGTTTTTAAATATATTGGTTAACTTTTTAAATACTTAACCCTTTAAACAGACAGGACTTATATAAATTCCGACAGTAAAGAAATGGTTTAACTCGATATGGATTTATGATATGTTTTAATTTAAAATCACTTGATCGGTAAATCTTTTAATGATATAGATTAAATCCTGAATAAAGTTTTACACGTCTTCAGGTTCACGGGTCTACCTCACAGGATAGCCATGGATCACTTTTTGACACTCGGGTTCATTTACCGAAGGGGCAAATGCATCCCTTCTGACATATAATAAAAATCATTAATAACAACTCGGGAAGAGTATTTTTTTCCAAGCAAGTCAAATTTACACTTTTTTCACTAGTTTCGAAAAAAATGTAATCACGGGTCTACCTCACAGGATAGCCATGGATCACTTTTTGACACTCGGGTTCATTTACCGAAGGGGCGAATGCATCCCTTCTGTCATATAACTCGGGAAGAGTATTTTTTCCAAGAATCATCCATCTACACTTTTTTCAGTATAGTTTCGAAAAAAATGAATTCTTCTTCAGTTTAACATAAATATTTAACAGAATTGTAATCATAAATTAATTTACTTCTATGCTAAGAAAGAAACAAAGTCCTCTGACTTTCTTGTTCTCAATAGAAATAAATAATTTTTTGATCGGTAAATCTTTTAATGATGTAGATTAAATCTTGAATAAAATTTTCAGCGTCTTCAGGTTCACGGGTCTACCTCACAGGATAGCCATGGATCACTTTTTGACACTCGGGTTCATTTACCGAAGGGGCGAATGCATCGCTTCTGTCATATAACAACTCGGGAAGAGTATTTTTTTCCAAGAATCATCCATCTACACTTTTTTCAGTATAGTTTCGAAAAAAATGAATTCTTCTTCAGTTAACATAAATATTTAACAAAATTGTAATCACAAATTAATTTACTTCTATCGTAAGAAAGAAACAAAGTCCACTGACTTTCTTGTTCTCAATAGAAATAAATAATTTAATGACTAAAATCTATTAAATAACTTTGTGAAATATTTATATGAGAGATAAAATGAAGGCAAGTTCTTCAAAACTAAACAGAATAAAACTCTTTGCTCATATAAATAAAAATTTTTAAATTAAACTGAGAAGACACAATCTATAATAAATTCATATTTCAATTGAATTCACGAATGTATTTTAAATATATATATATATATGTATTTAAGTATATTTTTTAAATGAATCTTTATTAGTGAAAAAATGAAAATAAATAATATAAAAACTCGAAAAATCTTACCTTACTCTTAACCTCAATTATTCCGAGGTCTAACTTCGAAAGCGTTTTTGACTTGGACATTGCATTTAAAACAAATAACAAAAATAGAACTAATTAAAAAGTGACCCGAGACCTTACAAAAAGATCTTAAAGTAATGTTTGAAGAGTTCAAAATAAATATTAAAATAATTCATAGATGAAAAATTAGAAATTAAAAGAAAAAAAAAGAAATGATTTGACAATTGCCAATGATCAACGACCGTAGCGAAATCTAGCGGGAGATCCGAGAAAAATAAACGGGGACCAATTCATTTAAATTGTTTTTAACAGATGAATTTTTCATCGATATTTATTATCGTAATTAATAATTTAGCGATTGTCTAAAGCTGCCAGAACGCAATTAAAGAAATTTCATTTAGTTTCTCGTTGCTAAGTTATGCTTCTGAAATTTCTATAAGCGCCCAGACTGGAGGGGGTCATAGGGTTACAGCCAAGGGCGTTGCTACCGCCGTGTGTAAGCAAATATTTGTAAAATGTTATCCACATCGGGTAGAAGACCCCCCCCCCCCCCCCTCGCGACAAATTTTGATACAGGTCCCGTTTAGGACAAGCTACGCCACTGGTTACAGTCCCGAGACTAGGCCTTTGAAGAGGGCACACCAAATAAAATCTGAAAAGGTGGTTTCAATCATTATTTCAAAAAATAAGAGAGAGGAGCCCGCGAAAAGATCCAATCCCGGGAAATTTCATTTCATAAAGCCTGATTTATACGGGTAGAGTTTTTAGTAGAGTAGAGTAACAACTCGTAGAAACCCGGCAAAAATCTCAGTGTAAATCAGGCTTTATTTATGTATTTTCCTTAAAATCCTTCATTAGTTCAAAAGTGGAAAAATGCATTGATATATATATATAGATATACACTCATCAAACTTATATACTCGTATATACTACCTGCAAGGCCCGCCTTCTTGCTAGCCAGGAGGCTCTCCCCCTGGACCCCCACTCCGAAACCCACTCAGCACCCCCACCCCAATGTACAGATAAAACCTTAATTTTATATATAGAGATAATTTCATATAAATTGGTAACCATGACGACCCCTGGACCCCACCTCTCGCGCCCCACCCCCCCCCCCCCCCCCCAAACCCACAGATACCACCATCCCAATGTACAAAACCTTAATTTGGTATATATAGATAATTTCATTTAAATTGGTGACCATGACGACTGTTTTTGTTGGGGAATGGACATAGGTACAGAGGCAGGCACAAATGCGCTTTAGTAGTATAGGATATATATACCATATATATAAGTTTGATTTTTTAAGAAATGGAGATATTTCGCTGGAACATTTTAGGCACTCCTTTGTTTTATGTTGTGTTTTGATAAACATTCAAAAGAGGCTGTTTTGAGAAGTTGAAGATGCTATTAACATGGTTATAATATATAACAGATCAAATTTAAAAAGATTTCTCTAAATTATGTTTATTTGTAAATTGACATGATCATCTACTAAAGTCTTCTTTTGTAGAGCCAAGCCCGTCGTCGTCGTCGTCGTCGGGATTTCTTCGTTGCCGAAGATCCTTCCCTCACTCAATTCATTCCCGTTGCCGCCTTCGTTCATGAACCTGTTGGTGGCTCCAGAGACCGATGCGAGATCGGATGGTTCTTTGGCATTGAGAACAGATATATGTCTCAGTGCCGCCTGTTCTTAAGTTGGTGTGAGTGGGAAAGATGCCGGAATTATTGTGGCAGATGTTACGCCAAGAGCCTCTGTCTTGACATAGAGACTCCCATGTGTCCTCTATTCCGGCCTTCTTCACTATGGAGTGAATTACATCTTTGTACAAAGCCAAGCAGACCATGGATGGATGATATGCACTTTACTTTAATATACTGATGATTATAGACATGGTAAATTAAATTATATTTAAAAGTTGAAATTAGTTTAGATATCATGAATAACACAACCACTATTTAATAATATTAAAATTTGAAGGTGGAAGGACACTCATGAAAAAATGCTAGGTTTAGCAAGAAAGTTAAGAAATGCTTAAAGCATATTAAGAATTTTAATTTTCTTAAAATATATTAAACATTTGTACAATAGGTATGCAATATACAATAAAAAAATTCAGTATAAAATAAAGTACATTTAGTAAAACATTGAGTAAAATTAACATTTTCTTCATTGTTAAGAAAAAAGATATGAAAAGTTTCTATTTTAATAAAGTTAATTTAAATGGAATGATAGATTAAATTTTTTATAAATATGATATTTATGTTAAAAACCCCAAACATATTTGAAATATAAATACTCCAAACGTATCAAGGAGAAATAAAATTATGATAAATTTTTTTTTAAGAATATAAATAAAATATATAAATTCTTCAGTCTTTTTTGAGAAATCAGAAAAATTCTGTATTTAGGTGCTGAATATTTTAACATTGAAAATATTTTTTTGGTATATAAAAATAGAACAAATAAAAAGGTGAATATTGTATGCCTTATAAATATATATAATAAATGTCCATTGGGCCCAAGACCCGGGACCGGAAGCGCCTGGCCCCTGAGGGGAGTTTGTCAAAATAATGTCTTCGGGTATTGTGGCTAGTGTTAAGGCCCTTTGGCTGCATACGGCCACGACTATATACATACATATATATATATATCATGGACTTATTGCGAAAAGTCATTAACTACCATTTTCTTACATTTGAGATAGCCCAATTTCAAACTTACGATTAGTTTTAAAAATACTTAAGTAGCAATTTAATTGTTTAGCTTTTGTTTTTTGTAATTAAATATGTTTCATACCTCACACAATTGAGTAAAATACTTTATATATATGTTCATTGAGGTTTCCGCGGATGGGTTCTATGTTATTAGAGATTTTTCGGGTTTCTCCGCGTGGGTTTGAGAGTTTTTCTCGACGTTTCGGCTCTCCTTTTGGAGCCATTTTCAAGAGAGTGAATTTCTTCATTCGGAAGACTGGGTGGATTGGGAGATTTAGGAGGTTTTGGGTGGATTACTTATGGTGTGGCGGCTGACGTCTCTGCTGTGACTGCTTCGAGAACACTGGGCACTGTCAACACGTAGACCACCCGCTCCCTCTCTTGAAAATGGCTCTAAAAGGAGAGCCGAAACGTCGAGAAAAACTATCAAACGCACGCAGAGAGACCCGAAAAATCTCTAATGACATAGAACCCATCAGCAGAAACCTCAATGAACATATATATTTCGCTTTGTAAAATAAGAATATTGTGCACTTAGTGAAATTGTATTTTACGTATAATAGGATTTGTGTTATTTTGATTCCCTTAAAGCAGTGGTTCCAACCTGGGGGCGATCGTCACCCAAGAGGGCGATTTGGGTTATCAGGGGGGCAATAAATAAGTGGGGGCGATGAGTATTCAAAGGGGGAAAAATTATAATAGTACTGTACAATAAAACAATAATAAGCTTTTCAAACTTTCATTTTTTTCTTCAAATTTTAACTGTCAACTTTCTTAATTTTTCCAGATTCCAATTTAAAAATGAAAACATGTACTCCTGTTTTTTAAATGTACGTCAATAGCCGGATACTGACTGAGCGAGCAGCCTCGGGAGTGTGCCGCAGAACCCTCCTGAGTGAACGCAGGAAACGATCCGAGGCGCCTTTGAGCATTCACAAAAACCGATAACCGATGGATCGGGCAGAGGCAGCCTCAGACGAGGCAACGGGCACTTTTCCCTTGGGCGAGGCACGTACTGACCGACCAGGCATTTGCCTCAAGGGGCTGGCCTCGCGAGGCAAATCCTCAGTCAGTATCCGGCTAATGATCTTAGTTAATTATTTCACTTATTTGTTCTTAAAAAAAATCTGTAAAAAATGTACATTTTAATTTTTTTTCTATTTTATTTAAGAGTGACCGGATAAAACTGCTTTGGTTGTTTTTATTATATACGGCAATATAATTGTTTAAAATAATAAAACTGCTTTATTATTTACACTTTACTTCAAATTAAAATTAGACATAGAATGAAAATGAAAAGGGGGAGATAGGTGTTAGTCAACCTCCAGAAAGGAGAGATGGGCCATAAAAGGTTGAAAACCACTGCCTTAAAGTATTTTTATATCGATAAATATGATCGAAACTCAGAACTACGTAATATTAGATGAAAATCCACCAAAAGTGTACTTAGTGACTTTTCGCAATAAGCCCACGACATACATACTAGTATACTAAGATAGTATGGATTATAGATGTATCACGTGTATTTTGAGTCGGATTTTCACGGATTACTCTATAAAAGTAGTCCCTTATAAACCCATATATATAATAATAGCACCTGACTAGTGTTAGGGCTCTCTGGACTGCGTGCGCCCTCAAACATTAATGCTTTTTTGTAAATGTATCATGTGGATTTTTCTTGTTTTTTCGAGACGATTTTTATTGGTTATTTCGCTATAAAAATTTTCAATGTTAAAAAAATGAATGAAAAAGAAAAAAATGTCAAGATTCATTACTCTCATTAAAATCTTTGAGTAACATGAATCGATAGAAATTATTATTCCCATTGATTATAATTCTATTCTCAAGAAGAATAAAAAAAGATCATCTCAAAAATGTTAGAAAATTCAATTTTTTTTATAAAGATTAAATATAGGAAATATATATTTTAATTAAATTTATTTGAGATTATTAAAACGTTAATGTGGGTGTTTTTTTTTTTTAAATGGACGGATTATATTTTTTTGAACTTGATATAAAATTGTATGTATACATAAAAATATTTAAAAATCCTCATAGGGAAATTCTATTGAGATCTTAAAAGATATTTCAAGATTATTCTTTAGAATACTGATGAAGGAATGTTTGAAATAAAATCAAAACAATCGTTTTATAAATGTTATGTATCTGTTGTGATTGTCGTTGTCGATGTTGATGAAATTGCCCCCTGTTCATCTTGTACTTGCAAGGTGAGACCAGTAAGATCAACTATTTCGTCTTGATCATGGTCCTCCTCGTCAGATCCTTCGGTATTTTGAGATTGAGCTGATTCACTTGATGATTGTGATGCATGTAAAATGGAACCACGATGTGGTGCTGATAAAGTCCGTTGATTTGCTGGTTTAACAGTTATAATTAAATTCGAGCTGTTTGCAACCATCATATCGACTACCTATTTAGAAGAACAAAGAATATATTATCAATTTGACTGATCATTTTTCTTAAAGTAGTTGTTTCGCGACAATACTAGCAAAAAGTTAATGCTAAAGTATATAGTACAGACAATAAGGATTCATAATTCCTAAGCCCAAAACTTTTTGCTGTTTATGTACGACTACTAGCCAATCCCGTGCTCGTTTGACAAATTTGGCACACTGTCCGAGCTTGTATATTTTTTATCATGGAAATGTCAGATAAAGTACATTATAAAGTAAGTTTTATAAAACAAAAAGTTCTTAATAATCGATTGAAAGCTGTTGAGACAATGGCTGAAGCGAAAAAACGTCAAAAAAGTACTAAAGTTAACCCACTTTTTAGGTTAAATATATGCGTTGTTGCCAGCTTGTTTTTAGTGTAAATTTTTCATTATACAATTTACATTATTTATTCATTATTATCTCAGAAACTCTGTTGTAACTATGATTTGAAATTTTCTTAAAAAATGTATTAGTTATTGTTTAATGTTGGTTTAGTTTTTTATAACAATGGTAAGAAGAGTTTCTTAATTATAATTTTATATGTATGTAAACTTTCCGATATCCCGTATAGTGCAATGTATAAGAGTCTGAAAAACTCTATCTTTGGAATTTAATATCTCTGGAACTATATTGTTCATAAATTTCGTTTTGCCACAATCGATGCACAAGTATTTAAATAATAATCTATCTAAATTTCAAAAAGATCCTAAGAAAACCAATATGGTGAAACAACTATTATATTTTCTTTATTGGGCCGCGCAGGAGGGGGCCCCCTCTTACAGAAAAGAGTTACAAATTTGGTTTGAGTTACAAATATGGCACTTTACATTTTTAAGAGAATAATATCGGGAAACATAAATACCTGATCTAATGTTTTGCCTGATACTTCAATTCCATTTACTTCTAATACTTCATCATCTACAGCCAAAAGGCCTGTACTTTCTGCCAATCCTCCAGGGTAAATTCGGGATATAAAAACACCAGGTGCCTTTAATAGAAAAAATTGAAATATAAGTTGAAATGTAAAGATAAGAAGATGTATCATTCATTCAAAAATATACTTATTCAATATAAAGGAAGTTCTTTTAGTAGAGTATAATAATAATATTTAAATAATTTAATTCCAAAATGTATGAAAAAGTAAGTAAGGCATTTTCCACAACCTTTTCAAGAACAGCAGAAGCTGTAACTCGAATGGAGACTCCATCGCGGATATAAAATCCAAGAGGTCGGTCAGAGCCATGCTTCATTAGGCGAACTCGACGACATGTTTCTGGTACAATATCAACATCGATAATAGCAGAAACCTGTCGGAAATCATGGGGATTCGATATTGCTAGATGACCTTTATGTCGTCCTGGATTTGAACCCAAAATTGAAGAGATCAAATTACGAGGCCGTAAAGTTCCGTATCCATTAAATTCCTCTAAACTTTCACCTACGAAAAAAAAAATAATAATTTTATTTTATTTATTTTCTTAATAAGACAGACTGATAAGCGAAATAAGTAGGTTATAATGAAAGGCAGTCCATAAATTATTTAAATTTTATTCAAATTCTGACGTTTCGTAGAACTTTTTCTCTCCTTCTTCAGGGTATTGAATAGATATTGATGGGTGAGTATTACTCGGTTCCCACTTGTCTCTCCTTTCAGTGGTAGCAACAATATTACAATATTTTTCAACATTATACCATAAGTGTACTTAGTTATCTGAATATTGTTGCTCTTACTGAAAGGAGAGACAAATGGGAACCGAGTTATACTCACTCATCAATAACTATTCAATACCCTGATGAAGGAGAGAAAAAGTTCTACGAAACGTCGGAATTTGAATAAAATTTAAATAATTTATGGACTGCCTTTCATTATAACTTACTTAAAATAATAATAATAAAAATAATTCTAGTATTTAGTATAGTAATTGGGTGGATATTGATGAGGCAATCTAAAATTCAAAAAAATAGATAATTTAAACTATCTTTTTATTAATCATAATTTTCCTGTATTTGATTCGATAGCGAATAGAATGCAGGTGATTTTTGTCAAATATTAAGTGAAAATAATAACCGAATATATATTTCTAACTTGAAATAATGAAGTTAAATAAATTTATAAATTTCTCATTAATATATCAAAGAATAATTAACATATTAACGAGAATTGTTTTTGATCGCTCTTTTTAAACAAGATATATATATCGCGAGACTACTGCTGGTTGAGGCTATTGGAGTCTGCTGAATCTTAAGTCTGGACCAAGAGACAATGAATAAGATATATATCTTGTTTAAAAAAGCGCGATCAAAAACAATTCTCGTTAATATGTATATTATTCTTTGATATATTAATGAGAAAATTATAAATTTATTTATCTTTTTATTTATAAACAGACGTTTCGGAGTCTTATTCCCTCCTTTTTCAGGGTTTTTAAAGTTCAGTTAAGGAAATCCAATGTGACATTCCCCTCTGTTTCCTCTCTCAGAGACAGTAACAATATTATATCGTTTTTCATTCTCAGCAGAATTTATAGTAATATATTTAGTTCAGGAAGAAAGAATTACTTAATGATTTAAATAACTAAATTGAAAGTTTCTTTTTGCCAAAAGAAGCAAAATTTTTATAAATTGAAGGAGACAATAAAAGAGTGTGTCTTCTGCTGGAAAAATAAATTTTTAATTTATCTATAACGAGGCTATAGTTTCGAGGGCTTTTCCCTCTTCATTTCAGTATATTCTCTATTACAATTGATTCACAGGAATTCTTAGGAACTATAGTCTAGTTATAAATAAATTAAAAATGTATTTTTCCAGCAGAAGACACACTCTTTTATTTATTGTTTCCTTCGATTTAAATAACATTAATATAGAATTATTGAAAATAAAGATGGTTAATTGATTAATGGTATAATTACTAGAATACATTCCCAGTCAAATATTTATTTATCTTGACCATGGCGGTTTCCTGCCTATTTATTTATTTTCTTTTATTCCTAGACTACGGCAACTTCCTGACTACTTATTTATTTATCTGTTTTTTAAATTATTTATTTTTAAATAATTTAACAACAATTTCTTCAAACCCACTGGCATATTCTAACTATTTATCTTTTGTTTTATTTTTTTGATTATTTAATTATTCTTCCCAGTGTATTTATTTATTTATTTTTATTATTTGGACGACATGCGGTATTCCTTTTTTTTGTATTATTACTATTTTATTCTTGGTCGCAGCATACTAAGGTTTCACACCGTTCTGCTGTGGCCACACCCTGAGCCACTCAACTGGATCCTAAGTGGGAGGATCGGAGGGTAGATGGGAGGCTCTTAAAAATATAAAAAAAAATACAAGAACATGAAACATCTATAAATGAGGATGTTGATCTTCTCATCCAGCCTCCAATCATATTATGAAAACTTTCGTAAGAAAAACTACAAAACATTTTTGGGAGAGAATACCTTTGAATGCCGAACCTCCCTGGCTAGCAAGATGGTTCACGAAGTGAGCCATCGCAGCTAGTCTAAAATAAAATTTTCGAGATTGAACAAATAACTTTATAAGCTATAACTTAAAGAAATCTTAGTCTAATTAATATATAAAATAATTTAATAATAAAATAAAAACCTTTTCTTTGAAGGATAAGTCGTATTAAAGGTCTTGCTTTGACGAGAGCTCTTGCTAAATTGTCGTCATTGTTTATAGGCAAAAGATCCCCATCGCTTGGATCAGTATAAGAAACAATAAATGGGACATTACTCAACTTGTGGAGAGTTTCTAAATGATTCCGAAAATCTGTATACGTAGGTATTTGATCTCTTCTAAGAGAAAAACGTCGGAATTCTGCATCGAACTGAAAAATAAAATATAAATTATTTATCATTCTTCTTCTTCTTCTTTAAGTGCCATATCAGGTCTCCCTGACGTTTTGGCTCCTCTCCACATATACCTGTGCTGAGTGTGTTTAGCTGTTTTTACACAGATATACGGGACCTACTTTTTAACGCCGGTTCCGAACGGCTAGTTTGGAGAGGTTACTAGGCAATTATAATCTTGGTAGGTTGCCATTGTTTTCCAAGGAATAACAATTCTACATTGGATTTTTGACGTTTCGGTTATTATTAGTAACCATTGCTGAAGACATGGAGCAATCGACTTCAAATCAAAAATAGCGAACAATTCTCATCTAATACTTGAGGAATAACAATTCTATATTAGGTTTTTGACGTTTCGATTATTATTGGTAACCATTGCTGAAGACATGGAGGAATCGGCTTAAAATCAAATATAACGATCGATTCTTATCTATTACTAGAGGAATGACCTTATTGCATTCCATTTTTGATGTTTTGAGTAGAGATTGCCATTAATAGTCAAAAATGGTATGCAATAAGGTCATTCCTCTAGTAGTAGATAAGAATCGATTGTTATTTTTTATTTTAAGCCGATTCCTCCATGTCTTCAGCAATGATTACCAATAATAATCGAAACGTCCAAAACCTAATGTAGAATGGTTATTCTTTAAGTATTAGATGAGAATCGGTGGCTATTTTTTATTTTAACTCGATTCCTCCATGTCTTCAGCAATGGTTAGCAATAATAACCGAAACGTCAAAAATCCAATGTAGAATTGTTATTCCTCAAGTATTAAATGACAATCGATCATTATTTTTGACTTAAAGTCAACATGAACTGCAAATTGCAAGTGATATCTGATTAATAATAAAGGAATAAACATATTAATATTTCAAATGAATTTGGATAAAGTTTAGCAACGATCCGTTACAGTTTATTTCTTTAGCTCTCTCTAGATGGCCTGAATAATTATTTAATTTTTTAAAAATACCTTATATGACAGGATTATTATTAATACTTATTTAGATAAATTAAATATTCTTGTGAAATATATTGAACTGAAGATGAAGGCAATTTCTCCGAAATTATAGTGGGAAAAAAAACTTTATTTTCCCAAAGATATAAATTCAATTAACTAATTATATATGTAATTTTAAGTATATTTATTATTCTTATTAGTTAAAAATAATAATAATAATTGTGAAAATACCTTAGATTTAACCTCAATTATTCGGAGGTCTAACTTCGAAAGAGTTTTTGACTTAGACATTGCATTTAAAACAAATAACAAACAACAGAACAAATTAAAATAATTGCCCGAGACCTTACTTAAAAGATGTTTATGTTTGAAAAGTTCAAAATAAATATTATTATGATTTTTAGATGAAAAATTAGTAAATAATAGAAATGAAGAAAGGATTTTAAAATTTAAACTTTTTGATAATAAATACACCAACATTACAAAAATACATTCATCAATAAATTGAAATTACTTTTATTTTATTTAAATAATGATCGACTAAATAATAATTATTATTTTAATGAACATGTTTTGTAAATTACTAAGATCAAATTAGATACAAAAATGAATCTCTATGCGTAAATTTAAATAAAATCAACTCAATCGTTTATCGATAAACGATTGAGTTGATTTTATTTAAAATATCCCTATGATTAGTTAGATTCAGAATAAATTTCTTCTTTTTCTTTTTATTTAATAATTAAGTACCTGGAGACACCGAGCGATGCTCGGTAACTTTTTCCTTCAGTTAAAAGATTTATTTTAATATTATTTTTAATTTAAAATTCTGATAAAAAGGTTATTTGAGACCCGTTTTCAAATTAAAAATAAAGTAAAAAATACAAATATATATAGTATTCGCCCACTGTACCACTCCCCCTCACCCCCGAAACCGCGGCCTACTCCCGGATCCCCCACCACTGCACCCCACCTCCTGCCCCTGTTTTGATTCAACCACATGATTCATTTTTATTCATCCAATTGTTAATAAATAAAACCTATCAAAATGTGTTATTTTTCAGAAAATTGAGACCTGGTTATGCAAAAGATATTTTTAAATAAATTCTTGATTATTTTTTATTCTATTAAATAAATAAGGTTCTTTATAAAAACAATTATAAAACGTTTATGGAGAACAAAATAATTATGTTAAAAACCACAATCACAATACTTCTTCAAGGCCTTTGAGAACAATGTATTAACCCAACCCATTGCCTGTCTGGGTACAAAAGTAAAAGAGAGTAACCTCTTTTAAAAGCCCAAGTTTGCCATTTTTCTATCTCAGAATAATTAATTTGATTACGAAAAAACTTATCAAAAACAATTTTGTCGAAGATGAGACGGTGACAGATCGAATTGTCAACCCAAAAACCCCCTAAAATTGGATAAAAGCCAAACCAACGCTTTCGCCAACTCATTTATCCCTATGACCTCCAGAGACCCCAGAGACTGGAACTCGCTCCCAGCCACCGTCTTCCCCGCAACTTTTATAACCTTCAGCTGTTTAAGACCCGCATCCACAGATACCTTCAACTCCTACCCAGCCCATAAAAACCCCTCTTCTTCTTTTTACGATGATGGGGCCAACCCAGGCCTTTAGGGATGCACCTTTTTGGTGTATCTCCTTATCACATCAATATCATAAAAAAGTCATAATTCTGATTTCATAAAATATATATACCTATATATTTTTTTTTTTGGCCTCAGGAACAATGCCTATTTAGCCAGCTCTATGTGTGAATATTTTTTATTTTTTCCCATGTGTGTGTGTGTTCGAAATCTTGTAAATTTATGTAGGGGTCAAATTTTTGCAGTGAACCCAGGCAGCGACTCTATCCATTTGGCCAAGCTCCAAATTGAGTGTTTATAATCAAAGAATGAATAAATTTAAATGGATATTAAATATTTGATGCGGGGGGTCGGGCTGGTCTAGTGGTTAGAGTCTCCACCTGCTAATCAAGTGGACCCGGCTCGAAGCGTTCGGCTGATGGCTATTCCCCTGCCTTAGAGACAAATTTTAATAAAAAAATAACTGGTATCGTAAATTGGCTAATGGCTTGAAAGGCCGAAAAGCCAAAAAAAAATTATGCTTCGGTGGTTGAGTTGTTTATCAGGAAAGAAGTTTCTGCTGAAACCTCTAATATTACATATTTATTTAATGAGATAAACTCATTAGAATGCACGACGTTTCCTCTACTGAAGGGTCGAAATCTCGTGTATTCTGATATGTTTATTTCATTCAATATTCAAATATGTAATCCAAGTGGTTTCAGTCGAAACCTCTTTCTTAATAAATAATTTCCTGTATATCAATTTAAGGTAGTTGTTTCACCATATGGGTTTTCTTAGGATTTTTTTGAAATTTAGACAGATTATTATTTAAATATTTCTGCATAGATTAGTGGCAAAACAAAATTTATGAACAATACAGTTCCGGAGATATTCAATTCCAAAGATAGACTTTTTCAGACACTTTTATACATTGCACTATATGGGATATCGGAAAGTTTACATACATATTTAATTATAATTAAAAGTAACTCTTCTTACGATTGTTATAAAAAACTAAACCAACATTAAACAATAACTAATACATTTTTAAGACAATTTAAATTCATAGTTACAACACAGTTTCTGAGATAATAATGATTAAAAAATAAAAAATGTATAATAAAAAATTTACACTAAAAACAAGCTGGCAACAACGCATTTATTTAACCTAAAAAGTGTGTTAACTTTAGTACTTTTTTTGACGTTTTTTCGCTTCAGCCATTGTCGCAACAGCTTTTAATCGCTTTTATTAAGAACTTTTTGTTTTATAAATCTCTCTTTATAATGTACTTTGTCTAATATTTCTATGATAAATTATATGTACAAAAGCTCGGTACAGTGTTACCAGATTTGTCAAAAGAGCATAGGATTGACTTGAAGTTTTATTATTATGGAGAAAATTAGATTTTTTGCGTTTCATTTTAGTTGTTAAACCAAATTTTTTTCCACGTTAGGGGGGGGGGGGGCAAGGGATACAGTGCCCCCCTACAAAACTCATTGCCGCCTTAGAAAAATCGACAGTATTGAATAATGTTTTACTGTATCGCTTATGTATTTTTCATTAAATTATTTCGTTACTTCCAAAATTTGTCAATTCTACTAAAAAGTTAGTTGATCTCTAATCGTATTACCGAAATTGAAACCTCTTGGTGGCTAATCAGCTGGTCCACCTAGGAAAACTCTACCACTACGCTAATGGTTATTACTAGAACAGCTCTAGGATACTGAGTCTTAAAAAAGTATTTACTTTATCCTTCAATTTTTTTGCCTAATATAAACCTATATAATTTTTTGCTTTTTAAATTTATTTGTAAAATTTTCGTGCGCCTTTAATTCTATGTTTATCTCTCTCTCAAATTATGTCTATTAATAGATACTGGAGGGGAAGTCATTGTTGCCGTCTTCCCTCTCACTTTCGCTTTTTTCCAAGAAGTGTCATTTCTCCTCTCTCGGTTCTGATGCTTTCACAACGAAGCTTCTTGCAAAAGAGAGGGGTGCCGGCAACAATGACTTCTCCTCCACTCTTTGGGGTGGGGGGAGGGCCACACGTGGGCGCCGAAGCCATGAACCAAAATTCAGTTTACCGAAATACTGGTTTTTATTTCATTCTGTTAAGGAAAGAATTGAAAAAAATGAGTTTTTTCATAACTTTAAGGTAGTTGTTTCGCCATATGGATTTTCTTAGAATATTTCGAAATTTAGACAGATTATTATTTAAATATTTCTGCATCGATTGGTGGCAAAATGAAATTTATGAACAATAAAGTTCTGGAGATATTGAATTCCAAAGATAGAGTTTTTCAGACTCTTATAGATCGCACTATATCGGAAAATGTACATACATATTTAATTATAATTAAGAAAACTTCTTATTATTGTTATAAAAAACTAAACCAACATTAAACAATAATCAATACATTTTTAAAGAAAATTTAAATTCATAGTTACAACACAGTTTCTGAGATAATAATGAATAAATAATGAAAAATGTATAATGTAAAATTTACACTAAAAACAATCTGGCAACATCGCATGTATTTAACCTCAAAAATGTGTTAACTTTATTACTTTTTTCCCGACCTGCTAGACTTTTGTGTAACAAATGGCATCGACACAAAAAAAATCAACATAATCTCGTGCTTCGACCTTTCCTCAGATCACTCCCCCATCATTCTAGAATTACATAACAAAATACTGATAAATGAAAAAAAGCCAACCCTACACACAAGCAAAACCGATTGGAATAAATTCAGACAAGAACTAGACAAACTCATTTCACTAAAAATTAAACTCAAAACAGAACAAGACATAGATACCGCCGTCGACTCCCTTCAAACTAGTATACAAAAAGCAGCATGGAACGCCACCCCAGGGATATTCAATACAAAACCCAAAGATAAACTACCCGCACACATAGTAAATAAAATTTCTGAGAAGAGAAGACTGAGGAAAACATGGCAACGCGAACGGACAACAATAAATAAAAACCTATTAAATAGAGCCACCAAAGAACTAAAAGACCTACTAGACTACGAAAAAAACTCAAAAATCCAAGAGTACCTAGAAAACCTCACTCCAAATGAAAAAACAGACTACTCACTATGGAAAGCCACAAGAAGATTGAAAAGAGGAAAAGAATTTAACTCACCAATCAGAAGCCAAGCAAATGTTTGGGCCCGATCTAATGAAGAGAAATCCCAGGCATTTGCCACACATCTCTCATCAACCTTCCAGCCCTTCCCCTCAAATGACAAGCACATAGATAATGAAATAAGTAAATATATGGACTCCCCTCAACAAATGGACTACCCCATTAACAAATTTACTAGCTCTGAAATAATCGAATTAATAAAAGAAATAAGCCCTAAAAAATCACCCGGACATGACCTTATCTCCGGAAAAATACTAAAAGAAGCCACCCAAACTTGCTACAAAGCCATTACGCAAATATTCAACGCCATAATTCGCATCAACTATTTCCCCAGCTTATGGAAGTTGGCCGAAATAATTATGATACTAAAACCAGGGAAAAAGCCGGACGAAGTAAAGTCATACAGACCGATCAGCCTCCTCCCAATCTTCTCAAAAATCTTCGAAAAACTACTCATGAAGAGACTACACCCAATAATTCAAGAAAGAAGACTCCTCCCAAATCATCAGTTTGGCTTCAGAAGAAATCATGGAACCATAGAACAAGTCCACCGCGTAGTCAACGAAATCCAAATGGCCATGGAGTCGAGGAAATACTGCTCCGCAGTGTTTCTGGACGTGACTCAGGCCTTCGACAAGGTTTGGCACGACGGTCTACTATACAAACTAAAAAGAGACTTACCATACCATTACTACCAAATCATAAAATCGTACCTAAAAGACAGACACTTCTACGTCAAATATGGAACTGACTACTCCAAACTATATCCAATTCAGTCAGGTGTGCCCCAGGGCAGCGCGCTTGGGCCGCTTCTATACCTCTTATACACAGCTGACCTACCCACTACAAATTTGACCACCATTGCAACTTTCGCTGACGACACTGCTATCCTCTCAACCGACAACGACCCCGAACTAGCCTCTCGTAAACTACAAATTACCCTGAATGATATCGAAAAGTGGCTCAATACTTGGAGAATCAACGTCAATGAGACTAAATCAGTTCATGTAACTTTCACCCTAAAAAAAGGCTCTTGCCCCATGATCAAAATCTTCAATAAACCCATCCCCCAGGCTAGCGACGCAAAGTACCTAGGAATGCATCTGGACAGAAGGCTAACCTGGCAAAAGCACATCAAGACAAAACGTAAACAACTGGGACTTAAACTCCAAAAATCATACTGGCTAATTGGAAGACGCTCACAAATGACTAAAAGCAACAAAATACTTATCTACAAAACAATACTAAAACCAATATGGACATATGGTATACAACTCTGGGGCTCAGCAGCCGAATCCAACATAGAAATTATTCAAAGATTTCAAAACAAAGTGCTGAGAGCAATCGCTGATGCCCCGAGCTGGGTACCAAACTGCACAATACTAAAAGACATAGAAATCCCCTCAGTCAAAGACGAAATAAGACATCACAGCCACACGTACCTAAACAAACTGACTCACCACCCCAATGAGTATGCTCAAGACATAATATCAACACTACCACCAACAAGATTAAAAAAACACAGACCAATCGACCTACCACAGCGCTTCACGTGATCACGCCAAACCTTTTCTTTCGTTTTATATTTTTAGTTTACTTCTAATTTATTTTTAATCATAGTTTAAATACACACATTCACACCTTAATGTAAAGCTCAATGGAGCTCTCATTATTCTACCTCAAATATTGTTAATACTAACCATGTCATTTTTT
>JALMQS010000915.1:167799-244639 GCA_024734495.1 Forficula auricularia
AAACCAAACGTAAGTACCATGTTTATAATTATTTATTTGTTAAAGCATAACTTCATTAATACTACTAATACTACATCAATCTCAAATTTATTTTCATTTTGATTAATGGATAATTGCTTTTTCTCATTAACACATAAACAGGGCGGTGTTCCGTATCACAACAATAAACCGTAAACAGTGGATAGGGTATATTTAGAAGGTCCAGAACGTAATACTAATTTTTTTTAATAAACGTCTCATAATTTTCGAGCCATAGGAATTTTTTTTGAAAATCTCTACTCCTGAATATATAATGAGTTGCTGTGGCTACAAATTTATATATTTTATTATTCTAATTTTTGTTCCGCAATCCTGAAGACCCTGCTATTGAGCAGAATTCAAAATAAAAATACAAGTACTATAATTTTGATCAGCTAACTTTTTAAATCATCTTTAATGTAAAAAAAGTTCTACTATCATAGCATGGCAAGGTATTTAGTAAAAATTGCCCATTTAGTAAGGATTTTCAAAATAATACCACTTTGTACTTCCTTCTTTAGAATAAAAAATATTGATATTTATTTGGCAAAATTAGTTAATTTTGAAAACATATGTTGGTGGTAATTATTTATTTAATATGTTAATCAATATGTCGCAACAAAAACCTATATGTTTCTGTATACATATTTTTATAGAAAATAACCTAACAACTTTCATTAGTTAATTGATTTCAAAAGAGTAGATTCATGAGCAAATCTACTAAACGGAATTTTTAATAAATTATAAATAAATTTGTTTTTCTAGTATATTTATACAACATAGAAATTATCAAATTAATTAAATTAATCTTTAAGAAATTCAAAGATATTTTATAAAGCGAAATTTTTGAGAATACTGGACAGACTACCGGTATCCGTGGTGGGGTATCATGCGGCTATACGCGGATTGATACGGGTAACACCTAGATGGACCATATCTTTTTTCGCTCTCTTGGTTCAGGATGAGAATCATGTGACCCCAATGGTTCTAATAAAACAGTCTGGCTAAGTATTCTCAACAATTTCGCTTTATAAAAATATCTTGAATTTTTAAAGATTAATTTAATTAACTTTCATTAGAATTATTTTTTATACGACATCAACAACAGTAACATTAAATCAATTAGATCTCAAAATAATGATTTTTAACACCGATTCAACTTAATTATTAAATAATAATGATCAAATATTTAATGAATTAAATAAATAATTTGAATAATTTATGACACTGTTCTGAGACATTCCAGTGTATCGCAAGTCTTCTGGATCAGTGCCGGCTTAATCAGCTATTGGGGTCTATAGCCCCAACCGTAAATACGTGCGCCAAAGACGGGGAAACATTATTATTTTTCAGTGAAAAAACAAAGATTTACGCATTCTTTGGGTGTCCTTTTTTGAAAAAGATGGAAATTATTTCAAAAATCAACCTAGTGATATAATATTATTAAATGAATTTAACTTTAAAGGACATCATAGATATTAGAGAAATATTTTTACATTGCGATATCAGAGAGGTTCGTCCCCTTAGGAATCGAACCCAAGCGCTAACTAAGCTTGCCGGGCCTTATATATGTTGCAGTCGAGAGAGATTTGTCTTAAGGGTTTGGCTACTGGCCCGGCAAGCTTAGTTAGCGCTTGGGTTCGATTCCTAAGGGGACGAACCTCTCTGATATGCAATGTAAAAACATTTCTAGTATCTATGATGTCCTTTAAAGTTAAATTCATTTAATATTATTATTTTTATTTTATTTTTTGAATACAAATTTTATATGAAGACAGCTATATATATTTGATATATTTACGAATTGTTTTTTCTTGGAAGTAGATTTATCAATGTTTTGTCAAATAATGTTTTTGATTTGATAATATTTTCGAAATAAATGGTTTCCTTATTTAATAGAATACTATAGGCTTTACAGATGAATGACCCATAGACAATGGACTTTCTCAAAGCCTTTCTTTCTCAAAGGATAAAATTTTGTATAAACTGCCCAAAAGATATTTACCCTTCATTACTAATTAGATCTTTTCAAATACAAAGACTTTTAAAATTCAATAAAATTTCAAAACTATTTAGAACTTTCTACAATATAATAAAAATTCTCAAAACCCCTAGAGATTAAAAACCCAAAAACCTCTTTTTTTAAATATACAGAGCTTAAAGTATTTACCCATCCTAAGAAAAACTATTTAGACTTAAAAAGTTTTTTCTATTTGTTCTTTAGGGTAGTTGTTCCGCCAAATGCGTTTTTTCTAGGATTTTTTGAAATTTATACCTCGATTATTCTTTAAATACTTGTGCATCGATTGGTGGCAAAACGAAATTTATGAACAATGCAGTTCCGGAGATATTAAATTTCAAAGATCGAGTTTTTCTTGCTCTTTAACATTGCACTATACGGGATATCAGAAAGTTTGCATACATATATACGGTTATTCAGGATTACGTTAGAATCATTAAATATGGAAATTTCTACCCACAGAATCTCAATATTTATATAAGACTTTATCTTTGAGTTTTGTGACACCTGTATACTGAAGGAAATTTATTTTTTTCAAATTTGACTTAGATTTTTAGTAATTTTAATGATTTTATAATTTTTTTTTTGAAAACAAATAAATATTTAGCAACTATGTTGAAATTTATTATACAAATGTATTGAAGGACAAAGGAAAAGAGGTGTCTTTCAATATATAAAATTCTGCTACTCTCGGCAAAAAAACTTTCAATTTAATACAAATGTAAATTTTTTTTCAAATACAAATTAGTTTACCAAACTTGAGCTCATTTTTTTCTGATTTTTCACAACAATAAATTTTTATTGATACATTCAGTGAGATTTTTTTTTCAATTTATATTCAAGAATTGTAATCGTATATTAAAAAAGTGTTTTTATTTTATTAATTCGTATTTTATATAATAAAACATAATTGATAACTAATTAAAGAGACCTTTAATAAAAAAAGGAATAATTTTTTTCGGGGTCAAAATTGAGAGGAGGGTTTAAAAAAATACATTTATCAATGATGGTTTGATTTATTTTACGAAATTTCACATTTGCACCCTTATAAAAATGACTCTGTGACCCAAAAGAGGGGGGAGTATTCAAAAATAATTTAAATGCAAACAAAATTCTTAGAATGCTTATATTTTGAGTAGAATAGTCACATAATTTAAATGGATGGGGTCTGTCATAAATGATTATAAATTAATTCATTGGGTAAATATTAAATATAAGAGAGAGGCCAGGTGTATGGTAAAGTCATGTGGATGGCCACATCAGTTTAATTATTATATAAGAATTGAGACATAATAAATAATTCGTCACTGTACGGGG
Source organism: Forficula auricularia (assembly GCA_024734495.1). Classification (NCBI taxonomy): domain Eukaryota; kingdom Metazoa; phylum Arthropoda; class Insecta; order Dermaptera; family Forficulidae; genus Forficula; species Forficula auricularia. Next base: position 171,155 of record JALMQS010000915.1, read on the forward strand.
ACCTTGTTCTATGTTTCAGAGATCTCATAATGTCTTTTCAAACAAAAAGATTAAACGACGGGGAGCTGGACAGGCTGTTCCAAATTCTACTGGAGGGTGGAAGAAAACGCTCGATTGGATGAGAAGAGGAAAATTGTAAATTCTATACTACCTGTGCAGAAATACAAATTGCTGCATAGGTTCCTCTCGGATGAAGAAAGCCTTAGTGAAGACATCTGCTTTAAATGTCTTCATATTTTCCTTGACGAGAATACAAAATTGATTGCTTTTTGGACGTTATATAAACGATGAAGAAATTGTCAAATCGATTTTGGAAATAATACAAAATACTGTCCGAATATCGAAACGGTAGATTTAAGAAATTTATGGATCGGACTTGAGAACAAAAAGAATTTCAAAACATTTCTGAAACAAGCCACCCAGTTGAAATCTCTGCGAGTGCCATGTGATGTCGATAATTGTGCAATCCGTGAACTTTTGCTCAAAGATGATTTTAACCTGCATGAAGAGGATGTTAAAATTGCCTCTAAAAGTGAATATATCCAAGCATTTGATTTAAATACATCAGAGTGTGCCGGAGTCTTGAAACTTTTACCAAATTTGAAAAGTTTAGGCATGTGTGCAAGTGAGCTGTTACCCATTGTTGATGACGATGAAGAAATTGCCAAAAAATTATCTAACCTAACCGAATTTAGTGATCAATTTATAAGCTCAGAATATTTAGAATGTTTTTCGAAATTTTGTCCAAATGCAAAAAAATATATCTATGGTATCCAGAAGAAAATGTCATTGAAAATCTGTGCAAATTTCCATTACTCACGGAATTAGTATTAGTAGTTGAAGGTCTGGATTCTGTTAGTGAACTCATTAGCTTACTAAACCAAATCGGAAATCAAATTAAATATTTGAGTTTAGAGACCCCTGGCCTTGACGAAATTGAACTTGGCCCAAACACTTTTCAAAAGATATGCCCCGAATTAATTCAATTAGTAATTAATAATGAAACCTTCTATTTGTAATAAGGTGGATAAAATATTAAATACATCAATTTATGTTCAGCTAATTGGATGACTTCAAAATCCCTCCTACTCAAATGAGTATTTTCACCACACGACTGAGGGGTGTCACCTTACTAAATAATTTATTTCTATATTATCTTTAATCTTAAGTTCACTTCACTTTATTCATTCTTTTATAATCCATTTATGATAAATAAAATCTTTATAATAAAACTAAAATATTTTTTTTTCTAGTATGTAATTTTGTTCCTTTGTACAATTTTGACATTTGAGCATGGGCGTAGTCAAGGTGGGCATTGCCTTCCTAGAAAACTTCTTCCATCCCCAAGAAAAATCGAGTCGGCAGAAGGATTAATAAAATAGATTAGGGGAGACAATGTACAGCTCGTTTTCCCCGACACCCCTTGCATTCCCGTGATACAATAATGTGGGAAATTAATTGTTTAATTAAGTATTTAATTTAAAAGTGAATTATATTGATTTCTGTTTAAGATCACATGTTTGGCAAATATATGGCTGTCTTCCTGCCCTTGTACGGTGGGAGGCCGCTCTCTTTCTTCTTGGTCGGGTATTGTTCCGAAGGTCTTTATGTTCAGGCTAGAAGCATGTAATAAATATTATTATGACAACTTGTGTCCAAGGGCTGTCAGCTGCCGACACCCTCACCCCACTTATATGCATGTGTGTGTGTAAGTGTATGTGTAGCTGCTGAAGGAATGTTGGTTGCAACTGCAAGTCAGTTGGTTGAAAAACGAGTGATGGTTAAGACATGCTTGTCGATTTGATATAGTTGAAGTCGAGAGCCGTTTAAGATGACACGTTAATTTTAAGATGATGTGTATTATGATGTTTAACGATGACCCCCTAGACGAAAATGTATCCACCCCCCTTTTTGTAAATAAATATATATATAAAGAATGAATAAGTGTGTTATTTCACCCCTATCAGCCAAGGGGGTGAAACCCGCCCCTTCTACAATAATTTTGTCATATTGGCATTACGATGAACATTGTAAACATTGCATATGACCGCCGACATCCTCTAAAACCATTCAAAGAAAATTCCAAAAAAAATGGGTGCGTGTACTTATGTACGCGCGTGAGAAGTTATACTTCTTTGGCATCATTAAAAATAAGTTTTTAATTGCATACAAATCATTAATTAAAATAAAATAATAAAAGAATTGGAAAAGGATAGTCAACACAGTCAATAAAGTTCAGTTTAAATTTGAAAAATTAAATAAATAAATATTTATTTTCTTACATTAAGTGTAACATAAATTCTCTCATTATTCGAATGTTTTTTTTAAATAAGCTCCTGTTTTGTTTATTGGTTTTTTACTGACAAGCCTTGCCGAATTTTTTCAGCTTCCTTGGCAGCTTTCTTTCGATTGTAATAGTTTTTACAGGATTCCGCATTTGTTTTACCCATCTTGAAAACTGGAATAGAAATTGAATAGTACCATTAATAGTCATCAAATCTAAACTAAAAGAATCTTAGATTGATGAATAAGATTTATTAGTATAGAATTAGATATTAGAAATTAATAATAAATATTAAAAATTAATAGTTTACATATATATATATATATATATATATATATATATATATATATATATATATATATATATATATATATATATATATATGTATATATTGTAGGAATCAATTTTCTGCTTTTTTATTCAATTAGAAATGTAATTTAATTTTCGATGTTAATCGATTCGTGGCTTGTGATAGACTAATTAGCGAAGAAAGAGACCACGCCTTTTATAATTAATCGAGCGCGATCTAGGAAAAATTATTAACCAATCGCCTTAATTGCCAATTAAATCAAGGACTATAAAAGAGGCAAAGCCGTAATTAGCGAGTCAGTTGTAATTCAGCCCTCACTGTGTGAAGAGCTGTTATACACTCTCCAAAAGTTCGCCTTTGGAACGATTGAAGAGACAAAACTGTCTCATTACGATATTCTGTAACCACGAAGAAATAATAAATTACGGGCCTTGTGCCATTTATTTTGACGAAAGCATTTTTCACGCCCTCCGGGCAACTTCTTATTTTGAAGAAAGCATATTTCATGGCCCCCGGGCAACTTCTTATTTAAAAAAAGCATTTTTCACAGCCTCCGGGCAAATTCTTATTTTGGGAAAGCAAATTTCACGGCTTTACGCCACCAAGAGAGGTTATCACCTCTGAAGAAAATCGCCGACACCGGAGCTCCACCGATATCTTTCCATCAAGCCTTTCGAGTCAAAAACTCATCTTCATCCATAATCGGGATTATTCGCTAGAATATAATTAAAAATAAAATTTAGAGAATAATAAATATATATGACATAATTTGTACTAAATATTATAAGATTTTTAATTTTAAATATTTATTATTGGTTATTTAATAATAAATTAGATAATTGAATTTCAATTTATTCATTTTTATTATTTAAATATTTATTATTTTCTCAATGTAATATTCACTTTTTATTATTTTAATATAGTTAAAGAATTTTTATTAAATTTGTTTATTTATTATAGAAATGTTTATAATTTTCTAAATTTAATATTTAATAATTCATAATAAATTTAAAAAATTGTAAATTAATAATTTGTACTAAATATTATAAGATTCTTAATTTTAAATATTTATTATTGATTATTTAATATTTTAAAAGTAAATAAATAAATTTAATGATAAATTCAAAAAAAAGCGGCCTGCTTCATTCTGTTAATTTTGTGTCACGGTGATGCGCGCGCATCTTAAAATTTCACTCTCACTATTTTTTTATAACGCGCCTAAAGAAGTATAACTTCAAAAACCGATTTTTGCTCTTTTGATCTAAATTTTTAAGATAAGAACGTAAGCTGTAATTAAATAAGTATTTTTGATTTATTTTTACGGTACAAGGTTGGAGTTTAAGCTAGTGGTGTTTCAACAGGTGTTTTGCTTAGTCCTGTGATTTTTTTATCGATAAACGTTACCTCTGACATCCATCCACACCCCGCACTCAAGTTTGAGTTGTTTGCCATAAAAGAATTTAGTCTTTTTGATTTTAAGTCGATTCTTCCACGTTTTCAGTAGAGGTTGCCATTAATGGTCAAAATATCAAAAATGGAATGCAATAAGGTTATTCCTCTAGTATTAGATGAGAATCGATCGTTATTTTCGATTTTAAGTCGATTCCTCCATGTCTTCAGCAATGGTTACCAATATTAATCGAAACGTCAAAAACCTAATGTAGAATTGTTATTCCTCAAGTATTAGATGAGAATCGGTGGCTATTTTTGATTTTAAGTCGATTCCTACATGTCTTCAGCAATGGTTACAATAATAACCGAAATGTCAAAAATCCAATGTAGAATGGTTATTCTTCGACTATTAAATGAGAATTATTTTTGAATTAATGTCAACATGAACTGCAAATTGCAAGTGACATCTGATTAATAATAAAGGAACAAACATATTAATATTTCAAATGAATTTGGATAAGGTTTAGCAACGATCCGTTGCAGTTTATTTTCATAGGTATTAGACCTTTTTTGTTAGGTTTGTTTAGGCCTAACTTCTTTGTTTATGAACCGATTTCGATGATTCTTTTTTTATTCGAAAGGGGGTATCTTAGGGATGGTGTCATATTAATTTGGTCAAGTTCTGATGATATAATCACTATTAATAACATCACTAAAAAGAGAAAAATATAAATAATTTTTAAGAAAAAAATAAAACCGACTTCAAAAAATTAAATGCAACAAATAAAATACACTAAAAGCTATAAAATAATTATTATCTTATTTAGTTACAACTAAACGACGATATATTAACATGAAATTACTTTTTGATGTCGGTACCAAACAAACTATACCTATAAGCGAGCGTACCCGCCAAACGTACTAAGTAAGATCCGTCGAGTGCGATTCATAAAAGGTGTATGTTTGGCACCAACTTCAAAAAGTAATTTCGTGTTAATATTTGGTCGTTTAGTTGTAACTAAATAAGATAATAATTATTTTATACCTTTTAGTGTATTTTATTTGTTGAATTTAATTTTTTGAAGTCTGTTTTATTTTTTCTTAAAAATTATTTTTGTACATTTACTCTATAGAAAACTGAGAGTTATTTATTTGCAAATATCTAAAAAATAATTTCAACCTCCCAAAATGTGAGTGGGGTGCAGAAAATTAATACTCTCTCCGATATAGATCAAATTTTGTAATGTTAGTTTTTAAGACTATATAAAATGTATGCTGTAAAAATCAATGGCCAAAATGAGTGCGTGGGGACGAAAGAGGGGGCAAAATATTTAATTCTAAACACTGTTCGATCTGGAACAAATTTACTACAGTTATTCTTTTAAAAACTGTGAGTAAACTTTTGTATCATTTTTATTCAAATTACGTAAATTTATTTGAAATTATATATCCTACAAGCTTCGTCAGGCGTGCCTCCGGCACGCCTCTGCACCTGGCCCTCCGGGCAGGTGGCCCTGGCGGGCAGCGTCTCAAGACGGCCAAAAGTTTGTTTGCAATATAATTTTGTTCAACTGTATTTTAATTAAATATATTTTATTAATTAAAAATCAGCTCCAAGAAATAATTTAACTCATTGCGAAAGCAAAATAAAAAATATTTTTTATAGATTGTAGATATTATTTATTTTGAGCATATTTAACAAAAAATTGATATTTAGGTAGGGGAACACGGGGCAAAGTGAGATTGTCTTTTAAAATGAAGTGGAAAGGGCGGAAACGCTGCTTGACTGGAGCAAAAGATGTGTTGGCAGCCCTGCGACTAATGACAGAAGGAAAAACATTTGTTTGTTTACCAACCAACATTTTATGAGTTTTTTCATTTTTGTGACTGCTTGATGTAAGATTAAGTAAGTTAAATAGATTTATTTACTAAAGATAAGAGTAAATAAATATTATATTTTTAATATTGATTTACTATGAGTTAAGGATTCTAGGTCACTTATTTCACATTAAAATTAAAAAATTAAAAGATATAAATTTTTTTATTTTTCAATATATATATTTCGGGCTATCAACCCATCTTCAGGAAGTACAGAAAGTAACTAATTCAACTTATTGAATAACAGGTTTTATATATATGTGACCTTCTCCGAGAAAAGGGACCTAGTGTGTCAAAAAACGGGTTTGGACTTAAGAGTGGATTCTGGCCTAAAAGGGTGTAGAATAAGATGAAATGAGTTAGATTTCTGATAAAAATTTATTTACCCCATAAAAACGTACAAAACGAACTTGGGAAAAATCGATAAAAATGAGAAAAACATTAAAATTTTATTTTTTTTTGATTTTTTGGTTTTAAATTGTTTTTTTTCGTCAGTCTTCGAATTTCGGAAACATCATGCAAAAAACTTTGATTTTCAGTTAGTCCCGAAGTATTAGCACCGACACTTTCAGATAACGTCATATCGATCTCATCATCGCCATAAACCGAGTCTAGTCTTTTTAAATTATCATCAAAACTGTCAGATATATCCATTTTTATAAAAATTACTTCAAATTAACATCAGCTTAGTAACAAAATTACAAAAGAACCAAAATTGCGAAACAACTTTTGGAGATATTGATAACACTCGTTATACAGTTGGAACAAGACTGAAGCGTCACTTTATTATTTTCCTTTCTTATAGTTATTTTTACAAAAAATACGTCACCACATAGGCATGACGTCACCAAAGTCGGCACCCAATCATAACTAACCATACCAAATCGCTTCTCCCAACTGAAGGTGTGTTCAAAGTCTGTAGTTATTGATGTCTTTGCGATCACCTTTTTTGTACATAATAATAATATCTGATTGTTTCCATTGGATTGGTATTATTTTGGATTGCATTATTTTGTTAAACAACAAAGTAAGTGGCCTGGCTATAATATCATGGGCATATTTCATAGTTTCATTTTTGATGCCATCTCCTCCAGAAGATTTGTTAGGTTTAAGTTTATTAATTATCGTTGAAATTTCAGATTCTAGAATTTCTGGGATATCTTCTTTTTATTTAGATTTGTTAAATCAAGGTCTAGTGGGTTATCGTTATTATTAGATGTATATAAGTTTTTATAAAATTCAGTTATTATTTTTAGAATGTTAGATTGATTATATTGGATAACATTATTTTTGTCTTTAATATTCGGAATTATACATTTTTGTGAAAATATTTCTTTTTTAATTTTTTTAATAGAAATGTGTGGGTCAATGAAACTTTTTAATAATTTTATCATTGTAATTTTTTAAGTCTGTCCTGATTTGTATTTTACGTGTTTGCATAATAAATTATGTTCAATTTTATTTATGGAAGGAATTCTTCTACCTGAGAATTATTAATTTAATTATGTAAAATCGTGTGAAATCAAATCAAACCGATTTGGCCCAAAATTTAGATAAACCATCCGGAGCACTAAACAAACATATGGTGTGGATATGGTTTCGATACGTTCAGTGGTTTAGGCGTGGATCGATCACGCACATACACACTAAGGATTATATATATGTATAGATATTTTAAAGAAAAAATAATTTCCTTATCTATCTATCTATCTATATACTATATAAAATTCTTTGCCCGATACACTGACTCACTCACTCACTCATCATCAAAACAGCCAAAACCACTGGACATAGAAACATGAAATCTGGAGAGGATATTACATCTATGACATAGGGGCTCACTAAGAAAGGATTTTTCGAAATTCGACCCCTAAGGGGGTCAAAGGGGGCAAAGTGTGTTTTTACTGATTATGCGATATCTCTTAATGACGATAAAATATCTACTTGATTTTTACTTATATAAAATTCTAAATTACAAATATCTAAAAAGTAATTTCAGGATTTTTTGAAATTCGACCCCTAAAGGGGTCAAAAGGGACAAAATATCTTTGCAATGTGTTTACACTAATTATGCATTTTCAATTAAGAACGATAAGATATCTACTTGATTTTTACTTAATAAAATTCTAAATACAAATATCTAAGAAGTAATTTCAGGACTGGACATAGAAACATGAAATAATGAATTTTTTGATATATTTTTTCCATTGATTTTGAGTCGCTTTTATGCTACACTCATAAGATTATAAAATAAGTTTGGACCCTTTTTGTGGAGTTACTCATAAGTTAGCCAAATTATGCCAAGAGATAGCGTCTTCTATCTATTAAACTACAATAAACTGTTAAAACTCTACGTGCTAAATTTAATTTATTTGCCAGGTTTTATAATTAAAAAAAAAAACATACTTTTTGGGAATGGAGCTTTTTTTAAATGAATTTTGGAGACCTAATAATCACATGCCGAGACGAAGCCCGCCAGGGCCACCTGTCGGAGGGCCGAGCTGCAGAGGGCGTGCCGAAGGCACGCCCTCTGCAGCTCGAATATATATAATAAATATACAATTTTTGCTCGTTTAATAAGAGTAGATATATATATATATATAGTATTAAGGGCGTCGGGAACAAAAAATTTTGCGAACCACACTGGTCTAGAGGGCAAAAAAATGGTGCTTTTAGCTATAGTAAAATCAAATGTCTTTGACTGTTGGTCGTCAATTGCCTTGTAATTAGCTGGGCATCCTGATTTATCTGTTGGCCATTTCTGATTTTTATTCAGGTTGAATAATGAAATAATGAGCGCTATATAATTCAAACACTGACTGATGATGGTGGAGAGTTTCCGCCGAAACCGTCTCGTGATTTGAAAATAAAACATCTAAACAAGACAATACATTTCATTATTCAATCTGAATAAAATTCCTTGTCTTCATCTGAAGACCACATCTGGTTCAAAGGGCTTAATTAAATTCCTCAAAACACCATTTAATTATAATACATAAGTAGAGACCGGATTTTTATGCAGTAAAAAAGTGCCAAAATATGCAGTTAAAAATGCTTAAATATGCAGTATACGACGAAATATGCAAATATATGCAGTAAAAAATTTCAAAATAAATTTTTTGATGCACTAAAAAATAAAATTTAAGACAAAAAAGACTATATATTTGCAGGAGGGATATTAAAGGAATAAAATGATAAAGTAAGCTAGTAGACAAATGTCAAATTTGTACTTTTATTTTGTTAAAACTTTGCACAAAATTCTCATTACATTGAGTATATTAAAAAACTTTAAACTCAAAGAAATAATAGTAATAATTTTAAAAATGTTTCACCAAGTACCAACACCAAATTCCTTAAAAACAATAGTAATAATAGGTATATTTAAATAAAATCAACATAAAAAATATAATGTTTTAAAAATGTGAAGAAAAAATACGGGTGGGGGGGGGGGGGTAGTTTTATTTAACAATATTGCTTTTTTTTTATATTAACAATCTTTTCTTAATGACGTCCAAATAATAAACTATAATAAGGAAATAATTAACAATAGATTTCAAAAATAATTAAAATTTTATTCTAATAATTGTGAATAATTTATATTTACAAACAAATATTTTTCTAAATTATCTTCCGTAAAATTATGTCTACGGTCACTTAAAATTGATTTATACGTAGAAAATGAGCGCTCCACATCCACAGACGTAATGGGGGCGAATTTAAAGGAACTTAAAAGTTTAGGGTCCCACAAGTCAATATCATTTATTTCGGTGTCCTCCTCGCCTTGAAGAATTTTATTGATACTTTTCTTTTTTTTTAAGTATATCATCTTTTTTAGTTTTAGGTACGTTACCAATTTTTCCAGGAATCGAATTTCAGCCTCTTCGATTATAGACAGGCTTTCATGTAATGGTAGGTAAGCCTTTCTTTTCAAGTGTTTTGATAGAATCTACCAAAAAGGAGCAATTCGTTTTAACATATGTTAATGATTTTGCAAATTTTACGTTCTCTATTAATTTAGAGACTTTTTCTAAACTTTGTGCAGAATCATCTTCGTTTTTTTTTTAATTGCCGAATCACTTCCGAATATTCCTTCCAATGGTCGGCGTAGAACAAAGCCACGTGGCCCATCTTGTGAGCACAGGTGTTGGGGGTAGCGAAACATTCATCAATTCCCTATAAACTTCCACACGAGAAGGTGTTTTTAGAAATATTTTTTTCCCTTGGTTAATTAAGGAATTTAATTCCGGAAAAGAATCTCGAACTTTTTCAGCAATAAGATTCAAGACGTGGACTAGGTTTTTATAAAATGTTTTTAACAATTTTCCAGCCTTTATCATGTTGGAAGCCGCATCTGACAACAGTAACAAAACCCGATTTTCTATTCCGCTATCGTTAGGAAAGATTTTTAAACTAGAATTAATAAAGCGGCATATTGTGTCGTGATTTGTTTTATCGAGGGTTTTAGACGCCAATAGAAATGGATAACCAGATTCATGGCAACTCAATTTTCCTATTAAAAGATTAGGCACATAATTACTCCTAATATCTGTGGTTTCGTCGACGACAAGGTACACGTAGTTGTCGCCTATGTGTTCCATAAGTTTTTGCAATGTTTTTTGATAGCAAAGATCTAAGTAATTCTTTCGGGGCGTGCTCTCATTCGTTTTGTGTATTTCGAAAGAAATTTGTTAAGGACGGGGTTATTCAGTTTAAAGAAGGGTACATCGGCCGAAATTAATGCCAGACTTAAGTCTTCTGCGAAATTGTCTATCTGCTTTGAGGCTGATTGCGATTGAATAAGTAAAACTTGACGCTTGGAAAATCTTTGTTCGGCGGAAGAAGGTGCTCCTACAAAAATTAAATCAATACACGAAATTAATTACACACAAAATTTATCTGTAAGTTTTAAAAGTATGTATAGGTGCACTTGACCCTCCTATAAAGCTGGAGCGTCCCTAAAAAATAACTCAAAATTTAAACTTTATTAATGATATTAATTAATTAATGTCCTGAGCTGGTTTTCCATTTTCATTATCACAGGATCACGGAAACGATTTTTTTTTATACGGTACATAGCTTGGCTTTGATCGGAAGAAACGACGTGAATAATTAAAATTCATATTCTGATTACTTCTATAAAGACAAGGAAAAAAAATTTACCAGTTTTAACATGTTGCTCCAGTTGAGATTTCCTCTCACACGTAATCGGTTTTCCACAAGGTTGGCAATAAATGATCTTGCCGTCAAAAGTGAAGATTTTATTGTTTTTGTTCAAATCCTCCAGCCTCCCTTTTATTTTGAAAGAAAAAGATTGCGAAATTTTTGGCATTTTCGTATAGAGAATTTATAGTATCTACTCAAGTCAAATGTCAAAACACAACTGAATAAAAAGGAAAATGAGTCCTGGGTTGTTTTTTGTATATGTACCTAGATCCTTTACTTTGAAGTCCAATACTTCCTGTGGTTGAGGCCTATTTTCAGTTTTCTTCGACTTTTTATTAGTTTATGTCCGCCCGTTTTTTTTTCATTCTTCCTCCGAAAAGTTGTTTTTAAAAAATCTGTATTTTGCGCGAAATATCCAACATTTGATAAAAAAATCCTTCAAATATGCAATTTTATGCAATATTACTCAAATATGCAAAAATATGCACAGTATCCTAGATGCATGATTCGGATAGATAATTGATCCCCTGGGTCGTAAGTGGCAGCAAACAAAATATGCAATTGCATAGGAATCCGGTCTCTAGATGTACCATCAGAGCATTCATCAATTAGTTATTTAAAATAAAAACAATAAAGACAATTTTCTAAGAGTGGATTTTCAAATGAGTTTTGAGTTCAACTTTTCGCGAGAAACGCTTATCACATTGATCACAAACGAAAGGCTTTTCTCCTGTATGAATAAGTAAATGGCTCTTGAAATGGCCCTTCTGAGAAAAACCCTTCTCGCAGTGACTACAGACGAAAGGCTTTTCAACCGAATGTAAATGTAAATGCCTATTGAGAGTTGTTTTACTTGAGAAAACCTTGTCACACTGAACACAGACGAAAGGCTTTTCGCCTGTATGAGTAAGTAAATGCCTATTGAAATTACTCTTATCTGAGAAACCCTTCCCACATTGATCACAGACGAAAAGCATTTGGCCTGTATGAATAAGTAAATGGCTCTTGAGATGGCTCTTCTGAGAAAAACCCTTTTTGCACTGATCACAGACGAATGGCTTTTCGCCAGTATGAATTAATAAATGAGTTTGGAGATACCCTTTTCGTAAAAAAGCCTTCTCGCAGTGATCACAGACGAAAGACTTTTCGCCTGTATGAATTAGTAAATGCCTTTTGAGAGATCCTTTTTTTGAAAAACGCATCTCGCACTGATCACAAACGAAAGGCTTTTCGCCTGTATGCTTGTTATTAGAATGAGTTCCCGAACATTGATTAGTTTGTTTTGATTTCAATTTTTCTTCTTGATCGTTAGGAGAGTGAAAAGACCGTTTGGCGGCATTATATCGCTTATGTAAGGTCACTTTAGAAGCCTTCTCGCTCTGAGGAAGCATTGGAATAAGGGGTTCCGATTTGGTTTCAGCACAGTATTTCTGATCGCTCAGATGACTTGTGAAGAGTTCTTCTCCTGAATGGCCTTCCTGTATATGGCTTTCGAAATCAGACAATGATAGGAATCCAGAGAAACATTCTTCACAGAAATAATCTTCAGTTTCATTCTTAGTTCGGTTATCTGAAAAAAATAAATGTATTGATGAGTTGAATTTAGAGATTGAAATTTTATATAGAGTAGTAAAGTTTGTTCTAGATTAAGTATTTTTTATAATTAATACAACAATTAAGTATTTTATTTTTGAAGAATAGTGGGATTTTTTCAAAAAGATTAAAGAACAACTCTGGGCTTCATATCGCCTATATTTTAATAAAATGGTTAGGCTCTTCACTCAAGGGGCGTAATTCAAGAGAAGCGTAAGAGATGAGTTATCGGAGAGATTTTTTCAGTCATGCGTTCCCTGCAATATGTCCTCCGCTCACGGGGCGATTTTTATTGCAGTTATCTCGAGGGAGAAGGTACAAACCTCTCTTCTTCAATATTTTAAAATGAGCAGTTTTAAGCAGCGATTCAAGTAATGAGGAACTCATTGTTATGTTTCATGGGAATCGACGGATGAAAAGAACGGCTCAGAGAATACGGGTGCATCCGTAGTTAGAAAGGAATTTTCATTGTCGGCTGATTGTTACGACAAAAGAATTGCAATAGAGAAAAGCAAAATTTATTTATTTATTGTTTGATACAAATATGTAACTACATATGTTAAAGGAATTTATTGATTGTTTTTTTTGTAAAATTCAAATGAAAAACTCGTTTGTAAAACGATCGAAAACGTTTTTTTATTAAAAAGCCAAACATTTCAGGAAAAATTCTCCCTTTATCGATGGTAATGAAATGATTCTAGTTAAGTTGCGTCTAAAAAATTATGAGAGCAACTATAAACAAATAAATGTTTTAAAAATATACAATGAAAGAGATTGTCTTGGATATGAGATTAGCCAATAAAAAAATATATAAATATTTCAAAAACAATCTATATCTTTATCTGCCCTTTTGTTAATCGAATATTTGTACTCGTGTAGGACAAAAGGAGAGAGACCAATTTTCATCTAAATTAGAATTTGAAGAAAAGTTGTAGGAGAATTCTCCCAAGGTTGTTAATCAAATAAATAAACTTACCCTCAGCTGATGTATTTCGTCTTAATTGAAGTTTTATTTTTAAAATTGAATGTAATTTCTTATTTATACATTTCTTTTGATGTTTGTTGAGGAATTCTTCACTAATATACATTGTGTTGCAATCACTGCACAAGAAATGTGGCCCTGTAAAAGATAATATATTGCTATATAGTTAGATATAAATGTTTAAGGCCCCATGGACACTAGCGAGCTAAAATCGAGCCCAGCTGAATATAAACAAACGCAGACAGACTTGATTCGAATGAAATTTTCTCTTATATATATGTATATCCTAACAAAAATACATGTATAAAAAAAGCCCGATTCGATTAATAAAAACTCTTAGTCAAAAAAGAAGTGAAATCTAATGTGCTGACAAGTTTAAAATCATCAATTTATTCAACGTGTCGAGAATAGAGTAACTTCAATTAAAACGCATGTTTTTCTTTTTACATGCCCACATGGGTGTGGCCAGTTTTTGATTTAGGGGGGGGGGGGTGAATCCGCTACAGGTTGGCAATTCAAAACAATTTTCAAATTCCCGGTTCTCCCGGCAAGAAACTTCAATTTCTCCCGGTTGACAGTAGCCGATTAACAATTATTTGTTAAAGGTCAGCCCATAATTGTACGAGCAAAAAAAAGGTCAATATGGTACTAATAATTATTTCTCCATTTTCCCGGTTATATATCGAAATTTCCATTTTTTTCACTCAAATTATTTCAAAAGCAATTTTCTTGGATTTTCTCCAAAGCGACTTAAAACGAATTCTGTGAAAGAATCCCTCAAACTATATAAAAGTTTTCTATGTACGCTAAGCTAGTCCAGAGCCTGGAGCGTTAAAAACATGAAAACCTCGGATTTCAGTTACAGTGAATGAAATTTAAAAATTCAAAATGGAATGTTTACCTAATAATATATATAAAAAAGTTTACCTATTACAAAATTGTGATCTTGATTAAAAAAAAAATTGATAATTTCAATAATCCAAATAGTATAATGCATATTTAGTCCAGTATCTTTGTCATGAAAAGCATGGGCGTAAAAGTTGCATCATGTGGTGGTAATAGGTTTCGTTATTTTTTCTTGAATGGGATGTTACGGAGATGCAAAATCCAAGTTTTCGACCTCAGGCAGCCCCCCCCCCCCCCCGGTCACTTTTGAATATCCCAAAAACTGGAAAATTTTCGCACTTTTTTTGACCATAAAGGAACACGCTTTCCGACAAAGACCACTCTATACATTTTCAAACTAGCTTCAATTTGCTACAATTTGAGGCCAGAATGAGCTCGGTAGGCACAATAGTTTCCGAGATACAGCTTTGCAAAGTTTGGCAAATTTTCCAAACTTGAACATTTTAAGTTATATATGCAATTGTCTTAATTATCTTCAATAACCTGTCTTATATGAGTCAGTGAAGTAAACATTTATTCAATTTAACATTTTTAAGGGGGGGGGGGGTCACTGTTCACAACCAGACTACTGAAATTGAAATACAAAATTTATTTATAGTTCAGACAAATTACGATTTTAACAGGAATTATCTCCCGGTAAAGCTTTTATTGCTGGAATAACTTTATTGGTGTACCAATATTACTACCCTAAGTTTTCCCCCAAATCTGAATTGTGGGCGCCTCAAAATTAGCAAATTTCGGGTGTTTTTTTCAGTTTTTCTTGAATAACTCTAAAATGGCTTACCAAATCAAAAAGATTAGATAAATTAAAGCTCTTTAAATTACGCGTACAATGATAACAATTTCAAAGTTTCATCTTCATTGGATAATGGTAACCTGTGCCGCAATGAGGTTGAAGGTTTGAAAAACTGCAAATTTTTTTGCAAAAAATCGCAGTTTTTCCTTCATAAAATGGAAACCAATCATCATAGAAACTTGATTCCTATCTCATTCTCAAGGAAATTTTGTTGCCTTGAACGTTTACTTGAAAAACCTTTTTGATAAAACTCTTAGATTTATAGATATCCAGCATTGTCCATGACAGGATATGATCCGAATCCTCAAGTGGCATGAAAAATGTTGGATATATATAAATCTAAGAGTTTTATCAAAAAAGTGGTTCATGTAAACGTTCAATTCAACCAAATTTCCTAGCGAATAAGATAGGAATCAAATTTCTAGGATGAGTGGTTTTCATTTTATGAAGGAAAAACTGCGATTTTTTGGAATAAATTGCAGTTTTTCAAAACTTCAACCTCATAAACGTCCCTTCACTAGTAACTGTAGAATAAGGCAATGCCAATAAAATATGTAGGGCTGTATTAACGTTTGGATAGAAAGTTTCTGCGTGTTGAATCACGTCTGTTAACTCCAAAGTTTCTTGTTTGTCCAAAAAACCGCCACAGTTCGGCTTCTGACTCAATCCCCTCTAATTCATAAAATGTGGAGACTTTATCTATACGAATTTTTAAATCAGGAGCTGAAATTTTTGCCATCTGAGCAGGGTGTAACAACGATAGGTCCAGGGGCAGTGGGGGTAGCTGCTCCCCCCCCCCCGGTACACCCATCTATATTTTTCATAAAGAGAAACAAAGGGGTTGTCCTCTGCTTGATGTAAATAAACATACTCACATATATATTATTTATTTGTTTGAGACTATAGTTTCGAAGGCTTGGCCTTCATCATCAGTCTTTTATTGATTATAAATATTATTTTTCATGCGGTGGATATTGAACATTTTTGTTCTTACTTAGCAGACAAGATTAGTTAAAATATATAAAAAATGTTTGCTCGAATCGAGCTTGGCTGCGGAACTGACCCCGTGGCTCCAGATAATTATACGGAATATTCGAAACTGAACATATTGCAAGTTCATTATAATTAAACAAATTTATTTTTTATTTTTAAAGCCCAAATAATTAATAATAACCCAAAAGAATAAAATTAAAATAAAGAAAAATTTATTAAATATGTATAATCTGTTCAAGATTTTTAAAACCTGCATATGGGGGGCAATTCAAATAGGCTTAGAAACCTATATCCCCTCAAAATTGATTAAAGGGAACAAGGATTCTAAGCCTTGGTTTGGTAGACAATGCGCAGATTCCGTCCGTGAAAAAAACAAATATTTTCAGAAATGGCAACTTTCACAGCTAGAATGCGACCGAGTTGCATTTACCAAGTCGCGAAGCTCATGCAAAAAAATCATCTCTGAGGCAAAGAAATCATTCGACCAGAGGATAGCTGACCGTCTCGCATCTTGCCCCAATGGAAAACGGGCCTTTTTCTCGTTACACAAGGCAATAAATAGAAATTTCGCGTCCCCCTCACTTCCGCCCCTCTTTCACCCAAATGGTTCAGTAGCCACGACCCCCGCTGAAAAAGCCGAATCACTAGCATCCTATTTCGCAACTAACTCCACTTTAGATGACAAAGGGCTTAACCCGCCCACTTATACCCCCCAAACCAACCTCATGAACAAAATAATTTTCAGGCCCCAAATAATCATAAAAGCCATTAATAAATTAAATTCCAAATCCGCCGCAGGCCCGGATAACATCCCACCAATTCTCATTAAAAAATGCGCCCCTGAACTTGCCCCTATCTTATCCAAGCTATTCCAACTCTCTTACGAGTCGGGCATATTCCCCAAAAGCTGGAAAATAGCCAGAGTCACACCTATTCCTAAAAAAGGAGACACATCTCAAATCTCTAATTACAGGCCTATCTCGATCACCTCTGTTCTTTCCAAATTAATGGAATTAGTCATAAACCAACACGTCCTTCATCACTTAGAAAACAATAAATTAATTCACGATAGGCAATATGGATTCAGACAAAATCGTTCCACAGGCGACATCTTAACCTATGTCACCCACACCTTCAACAATACTCTAGAGGCCGGAAAAGAAACCCTCGCTGTAGCCCTTGATATCTCCAAAGCTTTTGACCAGGTTTGGCACAAAAATCTTCTTGCCAAACTGCCAGCCTTTGGATTCACACCAACACTTCGCAAATGGATAGAAAGCTTTCTGACAAACCGAAGTATAAAAGTTGTGGTGGATGGAACATCATCTGAATCGTTCTCCACAAACTCTGGTGTTCCCCAAGGCTCTGTAATCTCCTCCACACTCTTCCTTATTTATATAAACGACCTTATTGATCAAACGGCAAACCCCACTCATTGTTACGCCGACGATAGCACTCTACACGGCAAACCCTCTCTCCCGAATAATCGAATCAATATTGCCTCCTCAATTACTCTCGACCTAGACAAACTGAATAAATGGGGCTCTCAAAATTTAGTTAACTTTAATTCAAATAAGACTCAATGTTGTCTAATTTCTAGGCGCGAAAATAGAGATTTCCCTGATATTCACTTCGATTCGAATACCCTGAAAATGTGTGACAGCCTATCCATGTTGGGCGTCTCTGTCGCATCTGACCTGTCTTGGAATGAACACATCTCCTCTGTGGCGAAATCTGCAGCAAGGAAGATTGGCTTCTTATTCAGGTCCAAGCGATTTTACAAACCCCCACAACTTCTCACCATCTACAAGGCCCAAATCCGCCCCTATCTCGAATACTGCTCTCATCTGTGGAGAGGAGCCTCAAAATATTCTCTTGCTACCCTTGATGCAATTCAGAAACGAGCCGTCAGGCTAATTGACGATTCTACCCTCACCGACTCCCTCGACTCGTTGGCTCATCGAAGAGATGTCTCTGCCCTTTCCCTTTTCTATAGATACTATCACGGCAGATGCTCTGATGAGATAAAATCAATAATTCCCCCCAAAGCATACTTTGCACGCAGCACACGTTTTGCCGACTCCCAACACTCTTTTGCGGTCAAATTGGAAAAGTGCCGGACCACTTCATTCGCGAATACATATATCCCCATGACTTCAAGGAACTGGAACTCTCTCCCAGCCTCTATCTTTCCCAGCACCTATGATCTTCAAACCTTCAAAACCAGGGTGCATAGACACCTACGTCTACACCCTCTCACTTAATCAACTTTCCCTTCTCTTCGGTAATGCAAGGGTCTTTCGAGATCCATAGGGGCTACACCTTTACTGGTGCACCCCTTCTTGCATTCGATTGCATTAAAAAAAAAAAATATGATTCTGATCCATTCGAGGCAAGAATGAACTTTTTCTATTTAAACTGTTTAATTGAAATCAATAATAAAAAATTAACAATGGTCAATATAGATAACAATTAATTATTTAATAAATAAATAAAACATTTTATTTATATTCCATGACAGTTGAAATCTAACCTGTATAAATCGGATATTTCTGTTCCAAGTTTTCAATTTCAGCCATAATTGATATAATTTCTTCAAAATCAAACAAACAATTAAAAGATTATAATAATGAATGGAGTAGTTTTTAATTTAATAAAACTATATACTTGAATATTAGTATATTTGAAAAGAAATGAAATAAATAAAGATTATGTGAAATAAATGTTGGTTTCCTTAGATGAAATTTAGCCAAATTCAATAAACCCGCCAGATGTCAGGGCAGTCAACGTAAAACGTCCCTCCAATTATGAATCCATGCAATATTAAATATATCCAGTAGGCACACAATTGAAGAACTTCTTATTCCAATACAATTAAATTCTCAAGGTACTCATGAAGGGGCTGAATAGGTAGAAAAAATCTATAAATTGGCAACATAGATTCAGGACATTTTATATTTCAATCTAATGTTTCAGAAAGTAATATTCCTAAGAAAAGAGAATGGTAATACACTTGCAAGATTTATTCCCACATTTGGTAGATTTCTGTGAAATGTATAATTTTCTAAATTCAATTTAAAATTCCTTGTGTCTTGTGTAGTGGCGTATCTAGTGTTGGGAAATTAGGGGATATGGCCCGGGCCCCATTCACAGGAGCCGCAAAATTCACAAATTATTAAATTTAAAACATAAAATCAACCAAGAATATAATTCATATTCAATTAAGAATTCATTGCTCACTATGGATATGAGAGCGTCTTACCGAATCTGCGCATTTCAATTCAGATTATGATAATTTACTATTGCAATATCCATGGCAAGTTGCGAGAAATCTTTCAGTAAGTTAAAACGAATACTTTCCTATTTAATGGCTACACTGGGTCAAAAAAAAGAAGATTATGCGACTAGCTTTGCTCAGTATAGAGCGAGAAGAAACCGAAAAAACAAATTTTGGATATGTTATAAATCTATTTGCATGGCAGAAGGCAAAGAAGGTGCAATGTTAAATTTAATACTATTGAAAATGCATTTTAACGAACTAATTCTTGTTTTAAAACAAAAAAATAAAAAATGATTTGTAAAATTTTTTAGTTAATTTATATGTTTGTTTTATAAACTGATGGACAAAAGTTTTCCATAAAATTTTCTTTTTTTTCGGACATGTTGAGAATGAATTCTAATTTATGGACAGGCGTGAAAAAAGCCAATCAATTAAGTATAAAGTTGTTTATTTAAACAAATTTAAAAAAAGCTCAATAACGGAAAAAAAATTAAATTAAAATTCCAAACTAAAACAGTTCTTGTTCTTTTTTACTTAATTGCTATTTTTGTTCTGAATATTTGGACACCCCTCCTCTTGCTTTGATAACCACCCAGGCCGCAGGGCCTCCTCGGCATTGAAGCAATGAGAGAGCTCAGCACAGACTACAGAGATTGCAGCTTTTTGGTGCAACTTCTTCTCTTATCACTATCATTAGAAATAAAAATATCTCCAAAACAATTGATAAATCACCCTCTCTCTAAACAACCCTTATTCTTTCATCCCTTATATTAAATAATTCCATCATCATAGTCTCCCTTAATTATATTTTAGTAATTTAATTAGCGCCCCTGAATTATTAGAAGAATTATTTCTCTTATAAATTAAAGGGTTTGTTCAGTCACATATAATAAATAAATAGAGTAATTTTAGACAATTAACATTATTTATTAGATAGATTTACTAAACAGTTTCGGTCACCCCTGGTAGTACTGAAAATTGAAATATTTTTTTATAAATTCAACTAGCTGAACCCGGCGTGCCTCCGGCACGTCGGTCCCAGCTAGGCCCTCCGGGCTGGTTGCCCTGGCGGGCAGCGTCTCGGGATGGAAGTATAAGGTCTCCAAAATTGACTACCTTTTATGTAAATTGTTTTTTTTTTGGATCAATTATCGAGCGGGATAAAAAATGATTAAATTACTAAAATTACTATAAAAAAATAGGGGTTGGTGATAGAAGTGTAAAAATTTAGGGTTGTATGTATTTTTTAATGCCACATTATAAAAAAAAAAAATAATGTCCAAAAAATAAAAAAAAATGTTAGGGGTGGACAACTCTTATCACTTAGGGGTATGAAAAATAGATAGTAGCCGATTCTCAGACCTACTGAATATGCATATAAAATTTCATAAAAATCGGTCAAGCCGTTTCGGAGGAGCATGGTAACTAACATTGAGACACGAAAATTTTATATATATAAGATAGCTGACCCGGCAGACTTCGTACTGCCTCAATCGATAAATAAAAGACCTAAACTTTTGTATAAAATAAAATTAAAACAAACAAAAGGAATCCGTAATTATTAAAAAAGAAATGCTCGGTATGAATGAAGTTTTATTATTATTTTTGATTAATTACACATGATGTTGGTTACTTACAAAACACAGTTTTTCTGAAATACTGGCTATTTATAATAAGGTTTCAATTTGATATTGACAGACACACACAGTTATGATACAATCTAATAATCAATTTAAAGCTTTCTGATAAACAATATTTTTTGTTTTGTTTTGTGGTGCGTAAATAAACAAAGATGACGGTTTTCCAACGCGCGAACACGCGACGTATAATTGTCCATGCGCGAAACAGGGAAACTCCAAGTTGATCCTGGTTTATAACGGTGTCGACTAATTTGAAGGAAACCAACTGTCCCAGAAGAAAATTCTGAATGGTCGCATTGAGATCCTCGACATCTTTATTTTTCGCCGCCAATATTGTTCACCCAGCCAATTATGGTTATTGAACTGTTGCGCTATATATGGGAAAACACGCTGAATAAGCTCCTCTTTTTAGTCTGTGAATTGACAGAAATCTATGGGTAATGTGATGAATCCGGTCGAGGTGTCCACTGCGACATTATTATTTCCAATGTCTAACAACTGCTTCGCAAACACAATTGCAGTTTCATCTTGTTGCAAAAATATTCGCATGTTAGTTGTTAATTGGAGTGTCTTTACGTACCGCCACAATAATATATATAATATATATATATATATATACCCAGCTCTCTCTGGAGGTGGATAGACGAACGTTTTGGATTTTAATTGTTATCTACCATATATATATATATATATATATATATATATATATATATATATAACAATTAAATATTGGTGTATCATCATCATCAGCCTGTCGATAGCGACAATCCACTGCTGAATATAGGCCTCTTCCATCAAATGGAAGGGGTTTGGCATTAAGTGACCACGCTTGCCAGACGGATTGGTGACTAGGAATCAGATTATAGCCGGTCAAATATCAATGCAGGGACTCGGACTCGAACCCGGGACTCCTGCTTAGAAGGCTAGTGTCTTTAAGCTCTCGGCTAATTCGATTCCTATTGGTGTATATATTGGTGTAATATTGGTGTCGTTGGTACGAAATTTGAATTTATTTTATTTTTTATTTAATTCCAAGCATTTTCATATTTTTTTCACCTTTTAAACCTTCTCTGGACTTCCACAAATAATTCAAGACCAAAATTAGCCAAATCGGTCCAGCCATTCTCGAGTTTTAGCGAGACTAACGAACCGATTATATTTATTTTATTAATGATGTTATGTACATAGGTCAGAGTAGACCCTTATAGTGTACAATCAAAAAAAAAAAAAACTGACAAATATAGAGATTAACAATATAAAGAAAAATGAAATATAAATTAGATACAAAAATACAAGAAACAGAACAAAACGTAAAAAAATACAAAATAGAAATACAAAGTATAAGTATATTACAAAATATAAATTACACAATATAAAATATAAGTTAGAGGCTATAGCATTAGCATGATAAGGCTTCAGTGAGTCCACGCAGAAAGCGGGCAGCAGAGGATGGTTGTCTTAGGGCAGAGGGCATTGAGTTCCACAGTCGTGGGGCTGTGATCTCAAATGACCTCGATCTGAGGGCAGTCTGGTGTCGCGGGCATACCAGGGCTCTTGATCTTATTGAAGGACCAGGGGTAAGTAGTTCCGCCAGGTAGGAGGGAGACCCCGATATAAGGACCCTATGGACAAACCTCAGGTACCTAAACTTTAGATAGTTAGGAAGGCTGAAGCCTAATACCTCTACTGCTTTCTCAGAAACATGATCCATATGGCCCAGGTCGTAAATGTATCTTATGCACGAATTAAGTGCCACCGATAACCTGTGGAGAGAAACGCTGTCGAGGCCGTAGTAGACGACCTCTCCATTCAAGAAGTGGGGTAATAATAATACGAGAACAAGTCTACGGCGCAGCCAGACAGGTGTTGCGTGGGCCATTTTTCGGAGAGGATACAACGAACCGTATACTCTTTTACAGATCTGACTAACATGGTCACTCCATGTCAATCTAGAGTTAATGACTATGCCAAGATCTCTGACATGTTCGGAGTAGGGGATGTCTGTGCCACAGACATTCACCGCAGGAATCACTCCCTGATCACGGGAGGATAATACAATAGCCTGTGTCTTCGCGGGGTTGAGCATCAATCCGTTCACGGTAGACCACATGGAGATCGATTCAATGTCGGTATTAATTTTTTCAACAGAAAGCCTACTGTCGACGTGTCCTAGATGGGAATAGATCTGAAGATCATCGGCGAAGAGATGGTATCTACAGTGGCGGAGAATTTCAGGAAGATCATTGATAAATAGCAATTCATTTTTATATATAGAGATTATACAAAATAAAAACCATAAAATTTCACATTCCTACATAGAATTTCGTTCAAGATTTGGAATTTGTCAATCTGCACATATAACCTCGTTCTCAATTTATTAACAGTACCTGGAGGCACCGAGCGATGCTCGGTAACTTCTTCCTTCAGTTAATACCTTTATTTTAATATTATTTTTAATTTAAAATTCTGATAAAAAGTCGATTTTTATTTGAAAGCCGTTTTAAAATTAAAAAAAATACAAATATATATAATGTATTCGACCACTGTGTTATTTTTTCAGAAAATTGAGACCTGCTTATGCGAAAGATATTTTTAAATAAATTCTTGATTATTTTTTATTCTATTAAATAAATAAGGTTCTTTATAAAAACAATTATAAAACGTTTATTAATAATTCTAACGTTTAGGGAGAACAAAATATGTTAAAATCCACAATCACAATACTTCTTCAAGGCCTTTGAAAATAAAGGATTTACCCGACCCATTGTCTGCCTGAGCACAAAAGGAAAAGGAAACCTTTTGTTTTTGAGGAATGGGATTTGTCTACCTGAGAATAATTAATTTGATTACGAAAAACCCCATCAAAAACAATTTTGCCGAAGATGAGACCGTGACAGATCGAATTGTCACCCCAAAAACCTCCTAACCCATGAATTTCATCAAAATCGTTAGAGCCGTTTTTAAAATAGAACCAAGATACAAATATATAAACAAACAAATAAATAAATATACAATCTTTGCTCGTTTAATAAGAGTAGATATGTATATTTCAACAATTTTCAATAGACAAATAATTTATAAACAATTTGTCTTTGAATTTAGAATCTGATTTGAACTGATGAGCAATTAAAATAAAGTACCTGGAGGCACCGAGCGATGCTCGGTAACCCCTGACCCCCACACCCCCCTCCCGAAACCATACACCTCACCCCCAACACTGCACCCCACTCCACCCAGTTTTTGCATTTCTAGCTTTCTAATGCTCCACATATATATTATGTGTATATTTGTTTACTCGTACACCTATTTGCCCACATTCTTTCATATTGATAAACATTATAAATTAATAAATAGGGAAATAATAATAAAAAAAAATAATCGTATAGGATCTAAAATAAAAACATAAAATTAAAAAAAATGTGTGCCTCTCGGGATGCGCGATAGAAGTGATAACTTTCACTAACCAAATATTTTTTTCGGAAGACAATTTCAACGATAATTGCCCGGAAAAAAGAGAATTGAATATTTAATTTTAATTAGAAGAGTGGAGGGGAGGGGGTGGCCAAGGAATAATTATTAATATATTTAATGTTTCTGAATTTAAAATTAATTGTTGTCTTTCTTTCAGCTTATTTCAATAATACATATTTCAAATTTGCCATCGTCACAATTTATTCAATGAATTATATTTATTAAATACATAGCTATATATAATATATTCAATTACTTCCATACTTATAATAGTCTAATTCAAAAATATTCATTTTAGTAAAAATAAAAAGCAAGGAATTTTAAAATATTTCTATGGTCCAGTGGGTAGAGTGAGTGAGTGCCTCTGATGCAAGAGGTCTCAAGTTCTAATCAGGCATCCAGCAAGTCATTTTTTTTAATGAGATTTTCATCTATCAATAATTACTTTAATTAAGAAAAAATCAATTAAGATGAATTTTGATGAGGTCCAGACCTGGTCAGATCGTTTTTTCATCCTCAAAACTTGTTAATAGATTTTGTTTCATCAAAATCGGTAGGGCCGTTTTCAAAATAGAACCAAGATATAAATATATTGATCTATTCTGAAAACACATTAAAAAGAACTAACTTTATTTCTACATTTATACATATCTACTAATATATACACCTTTAATACATTTTTTTAATTAACCATCTGTCCAAGCGCACAATCAGACACTCTGAAATATTCTCCGAGTCCATTTTAAAATTCACAGTCATTAAAATGGTTTAATATATATATATATACAATATACACAAGGGATGAAGTACAAATAGTCTTTAGTAGACAGAAAGGTTCAATCTAAATGACTGTTGGTCGTC
The DNA here is from genome assembly GCA_024734495.1 of Forficula auricularia. NCBI lineage: Eukaryota > Metazoa > Arthropoda > Insecta > Dermaptera > Forficulidae > Forficula > Forficula auricularia. The sequence goes on from JALMQS010000915.1 coordinate 196,704, forward strand.
AGAGATCAGTTTCAACTGTTTCGAATGTAATTCATTTATCTGTTGGCCATTTCTGACTTTTATTTAATTTAGATATTTAAAATTGAAGCAATAAGGACAATTTTCTAGGAGTGGACTTTCATATGCTTTTTGAGATTAACTTTTCGTGTAAAACCCTTCTCGCAGTGATTACAGACGAAAGGCTTTTCGCCTGTATGAATAAGTAAATGCTTTTTGAGATCATCTTTTTTTGAAAAACCCTTCTTGCAGTGATCACAGACGAAAGGCTTTTCACCTGTATGAATAAGTAAGTGGCTTTTGAGATTACCATTATTTCGGAAACGCTTATCGCAGTGATCACAGACGAAAGGCTTTTCGCCTGTATGAGTAAGTAAATGCCTATTGAAATTACTCTTATCTGAGAAACCCTTCCCACATTGATCACAGACGAAAAGCATTTGGCCTGTATGAATAAGTAAATGGCTCTTGAGATGACTATTCTGAGAAAAACCCTTTTTACACTGATCACAGACGAATGGCTTTTCGCCAGTATGAATTAATAAATGAGTTTTGAGATGCGCTTTTAATAAAAAAGCCTTCTCGCAGTGATCACAGACGAAAGGCTTTTCGCCTGTATGAATTAGTAAATGCCTTTTGAGAGATCCTTTTTTTGAAAAACGCATCTCGCACTGATCACAAACGAAAGGCTTTTCGCCTGTATGCTTGTTATTAGAATGAGTTCCCGAACATTGATTAGTTTGTTTTGATTTCAATTTTTCTTGATGGTCAGGAGAGTGTAAAGACCGTTTGGCGGCATTATATCGATTATGTGAGGTCACTTTAGAAGTCTTCTCGCTCTGAGGAATCATAGCATTAAGGGGTTCCGATTTGATTTCAGCACCGTATTTCCGATCGCTCAGAAGACTTGTAAAGAGTACTTCTTCTGAATGGCCTTCCTGTTTATGGGTTTCGAAATCAGACAATGATAGAAATCCAGAAAAACATTCCTCACAGAAATAATCTTCAGTTTCATTCTTAGTTCGATTTTCTGGAAAAAAATAAGTGTATTGATGAGATGAATTTAGAAATTGAAATTTAATATAAAGCAGTAAAGTTTATTCTAGGTTTAGTATTTTTATAATTAATACAACAATTGAGTGTTTTTTTTGTTTTTTTTAAGAATAGTGGGATATTTTTCAAAAATTTTAAAGAACAACTCCGGCTTCATATCGCTTATATTTTAATAAAATGGTTAGGCCCTTAGCTCAAGGGGCGATTTTTATTTCAGTCATCTCGGAATCTACGAGCGAGAAGGTACAAACCGCTCTTCTTCAAGTTAGATCGAAAACGTTTTTGATTAAAAAGCCAAACATTTCAGGAGAAATTCTATCTTTATCGATGGTAATGAAATGTTTCTAGTTAAGTTGTTTCTAAAAAATTATGAGAGCAACTATAAAGAAATAAATATTTTAAAAATATACAATGATACAGATTGTCTTGGCGATGAGATAAGCCAATAAAAAAATGAAAAATTATAAATATTTTAAAAGCAATCTACTATCTGACCTTTTGTTAATCGAATATTTGTGCTCGTAGACTTTAAATATTGTTTTGTCTGCCCAATATATATCCCTTTGCAATTTAAGCAATCGATTTTGATTAAATAGAGGATCTTTATCTTTTAATTTTGAAAAAAGAAATGTGAATGAATTGGAGGGCTTGAAAGTCGTTAGAATATTATGAGTCGAGTGGAGTAAAAAAATTTCTCCGATAACTCATCTCTTACGCATTACGCCCCGTGAGCGAAGGGCCTTAGATGAACAAGGTCCATTTAAATTATAGGAGACAATAAAAGAGTGTGTCTTCTGCTGGAAAAATGATTTTTTTTAATTTATTTATAAAGATTATTTTTCTAGCACAAAATACACTCTTTTATTGTCTCCTTTAATTTATAAAAATTCTGCTACTCTCGGCAAAAAAAAACTTTCAAGGTCAATTTAACCAAAGATTTTAGTAGATATAATTAAATATATATGTCAGAGGATTTCACCCCCTCAGGATTATTAATGTTTATATATTTTGTATTGTGAAATCATTTAATAATAACGTTAGATAAGTAGTTTGTAGTTTGCTAAGGAATTATAATTTTGCATTCATTAATCAATGAAAATTAAAAGAAATAAAATCTTAAAAAGTTTTATCTCTCAAATGTCCTAATGGTCTCCGAGATGGAGGACAAAGGGAGAGAGGCCTATTTTCATCTAAATTAGAATTTGAAGAATTCTCCCAAGGTTGTTAATCAAATAAATGAACTTACCATCAGCTGATGTATTTCGTCTCAATTGAAGTTTCATTTTTAACATTAAATGTAATTTCCTATGTATACATTTCTTTTGATGTTTGTTGAGAAATTCTTCACTAATAAACATCGTAAGACAATCACTGCACAAGAAATGTGGCCCTGGAAAAGATAATATATTGCTATATAGTTAGATATCAATGTTTAAGGCCCCCATTTGACAATAACGAGCTAAAATCGAGTTCAAGAGAATATAACTGATCTCTATATATATATATAGGAAATTATTAAGATGATGGAATATTTTATTATATTTGGCACGAAGGGTTAGTTGGAAGGAGATTCGCCGGGCTTGGATGGGAGATAATCTTCAGAGATTAGAATCTCTATTGGCGGCTTTAAAGCCAGAAAAATGCTATTTTAAATAAGAATTTGCACTAGGCAGTTGAAAATATGCTTTTATGAAATAATGGCACAAGGCCCGCATTTATTGCTTCTTCGTTACAGAACGTGTATACAAATTACTTCTTAGACACAAGCCGTTTCGTTCCCAGGTGAGTTGTCTCCTTCGATGAGCTTTATCAACTGAATAACAACTCACAACTGACAAATGACAACTGACAGCTGATTCGCTTCGAGGAGCTGGCTGCTTTTATAACCCTGGCTCTAATTAGCAATTAAGCTGATTGGTTAATTATTCCCGCCTTTTAGGTGACGTATGCATAATTTTTCGCGCTCTTGATTCTTTATAAAAGGGGCGTGTCCTTGCTGTTCACCTGTCATTTTATCGAAAGATTCTGACGGATAAACAACAAGCAAACGCCTTTCTCAAGGCGAAAACAGATCTTTATTTTCAAAAGCATTTTACATTGAAAGGAGCGGAGAGTAAAATCCCACATATATATATACAGGGTGACCCAAAAGTCAAGGATGAAACGTGAACACGAGATAGTTGAGTTCAGGATTATCCAAAATAAAAAAAAAATTTAAATAAAACTCTCTTAGTTTTCGAGTTATGGGCATTTTTATGAAAACCGTGAAAATCGCTACGCTGCTCTAAATATTTGAATGCTCTGGCTACGAATTTTCATATTTTATAATTCTAATTTTTGTTACGGAATCCTGAATAATACTGCTATCGATCACAAAACAGAAAATAACTAAGAGTATTATACTTTTTGAGAAAAAAAAATATTTTTGTCAGATTCATGTGTCAAAAAATTTTAATCAGCTAACTTTGACTCTTGATATCTTAAAAAAAAACCGTGTCAAACAATAATGGCAAATTATCTAAAAAATTGACGCATTTAATTAAGATTTCAAAATGGTATAAAACATTCCACTTTTTTAAAAAACAAAAAATAATGTTTGCATTTTTATGCGAAAGAAACTAATTTCAAAACACAATTCGTAATTGGCTAAAGGGTAGAATTTAACATGAAAACTAATTTAATTTATTAAAATATTTTTTGTGACTATTCCAAAAGGGTAGATTTTTGCAAAAAAAAATGTTAAAAAAAGCAAGGGAAGATTCACAATTCTTGGACAGATGAAAGTACCTGCAGGCAAGGCGGTTATTTAAATCTACATAAATTACATTCTTGGAGTAGAGAAAATCCTCATATAATGAGGGCAGATCGGTCCCAGTACCAATTTAAAATTAGTTTGTGGACCGGAATTTTAAACGGCAAAATCATTGGACCATTTGAGTTTCCTGAAACTTTAAATGGAGACAACTATTTGGATTTTCTGCAAAATCATTTACCAAAATTGTTAGAAGATGTACCACTCAATATGAGATTAGCAATGTGGTTTCAAAACGATGGTTGCCCTGCGCATCATGCTCGTCCTGTTCGAAATTACCTCAATGAAAAGTACAAGTAAAGATATGGATTGGACGACTTGGAGCAATTTTCTGGCCGCCACGTTCTCCAGACTTGAACCCTCTTGACTTCTTTTATTGGGGATGCTTAAAAGAAAAAGTTTATTCAAAGCGAATAGATAACCTAGGGCAACTTAAACAAAGAATCTCTGAAATAAAAATTAGAATTATAAAATATGAAAATTCGTAGCCACAGCATTCAAATATTTAGAGCCGGGTAGCGATTTTCACGGCTTTCAAAAAAATGCTCATAACTCGAAAATTAAAAGAGTTTTATTTAAATTTTATTTTGGACAACCCTGAACTCACCTATCTCGTGTTCACGTTTGAGCGTTGACTTTTGGGACACCCTGTATATATGTTGGAGTCAAAACTCGTTTTTAGTAAGAACGGGTTCTTACTAGGTAATACGCGTTTCACTGAATACCTTTGTGGCGACTAGAGTTTACTGATGTTGGTTCAAAGGTCTAGAATCTTCATTTTTGGCCTTCCGCCTCATTTTGAGTGTTTAAATTCAAAACTTTTTAAACGAAAATGTCAAAAATTAGAAGCAACTTGTAGTGCATGTAATTTTTGACATTTTGGTATAAAAATTTTTGAAAATAAACACCCAAAATGAGGCGGAATGTCAAAAAATTAAGATTTTAGACCTTTGAACCAAACTCAAGCAACATCAGTAAACTCTAGTCGCCACAAAGGTATTCAGTGAAACGGTATAACTGTAGTAAGAACCCGATCTTACTAACAAACGGGTTTTTGCTGCTATATATATATATATATATATATATTAGGGTGGTCCTTATTTTTGAGTATTTTCTAATTTTTACTCTGGCAGAGGCTCACATGGTTCGAAATAAATAAAAAAAAATATCTTCCAAGTTTCAAGTCCCTATCTCAATTTTAACCTGTGCCTCAGAGCGATGCAAGTTTCCCATCTAAATAACATGGGGTTTTTGGCATTGAACGATCAATTTTTTATTCCGGCCAAAGTAATATTTCAAAAAATTTGAATCTCTGTAAACTTTACCCTTATAATAGTAGCTATCCTTCAGAGGATTTTCAGATTTTTAGTTATTATAATTTTGTAGTTACAGCTAGATAAAATACTGCCATATCATAGAATTAGTAAGTTATAGACTCCAAAATTACAATAGCTAGTAATCTGTAAAAATTCTGAACGGTAGCTACTATTAGAAGGATAAAATCTACAGAGTTTCAAATTTTTTAAACCATTGAGTTGGCCCGAATAAAAAATGGATCGTTCAATGCCAAAAACCCCATGTTATCTAGATGGGAATCTTACATCGCTCTGAGGCACAGGTTAAAATTGAGATAGAGACTGAAACTTGGAAGATATTTTTTTATTTATTTCGAACCGTGTAACCTCTGCCAGAGTAAAATTAGAAAATACTCAAAAACAGACCACCTAATATATATATATTGCAGCAAAAACACATGTGTAAAAAAAGGCCATAAAAACCGTTTATTCCTCTGTTTCTATGATTAAGTATAGTTATGTAATTTACTCTGTATCTTTTATATTGGTGAAAAAAATAAATTTCTAAATAAAAATATAAAAAGTTAGCAAATGTATACTAACCTTTATAAATTGGATAATCATTTGGAGTTGTTTACAATCATATTGATATCAATAATTTGAAAGGTATCCATTATTCTTCTTCTTATATATATATATATTTATATTAAAATAATCTTATTCAAATAGTAGAATAATAGAAAAAAAAAGAAATTATTATCACTTTGACAGACGAATAAAATTTCTATAATGGATTCATTCAGGTGAGCTACTTCTCTGACATAGTCCAAAAAGTCATCAATGAATGCCAGCCGATAGCAACTGCCAGACAGGGTTGCCAACCCACGGCCAGGTTCGCTGTCAACAGGGATCTTTTTTTTAACAGTTGCCTCTTTTTGACATAAGAAATTTTATTTATATATTTACATTACTTATTTAGACTTTTATACCGGGAAGTTTAACTATAACCATATAAATTATAAATCAATTAATATATTTATGCATATAATGCCTATTTAAATATACTACTTAAGAGAGTAGTAAACAATATCTAACCAAAAATCTGGTGAGGTGAGAAACCTCTCAGATGAATATAATAAATTTATACTTAAACGCCTCCCATACGATCGCAAACCCAATATTCGAAAAAAAATTTTCCTTTACTCCAGGGCGCAACCACTACCAGCCCCGGCTGATCCTTTTGTCTGTAATTTAATAAAAAAATCTCTTCTTCGTTCCAATTGAATATAATAAAATTATATTTAAAACAAAGATTATTTTTCCCCGTGAAATGAAACGACTGTAAAAGTAATTATATATAATCACACAGGACTTATATTAAATTTTTTAAAAAATAAACTAAGGATTGGTGACAAGGGGGCTAAGGGTATTGCTTTTCAGAGCCCCCCTTCAAATTAAAAAAAAATACTCTATTATTAAAAGCAGTGAGGTGGGCGCATCAGGCGTCACCGTAAGGGAAATCAAAATACAATTTTACCCATTCAATAAATTAAAATTGTTACCTAACGCTTTTACATATTGGCCTATGTTATTCCTATATTGATCTATAAGATTTATGATTTATCTGCCTAAGCGTATGTAGTTTTTATAAAAATTGCCGACTAACAACAATCAAAATAAATATTAAATTGAATAATTCTTTGTTGATTTTTTTTAACCTAGCGCTTAAACCAGACTGTGTTTAACAAAACTTATTCTGAAACATTTGGAAAAGTTATAGGTTTTGAGTTAAAGTGGCTAAGACAAGGTAGGCTATATGTATATATATATTTTATTAACACACATCAGTTCTTTACAATATTATAATATTTATAGTAATAATTCTTTATTAGCTATTTTAGCTAATCACATCATATAATTAAACAAATATATGTAATTTGTTTTTAAATAATACATTCAATTTTGAGATACAAAATATAAAGATAATCAATATATTCTAAAATATAACAATTTATAATAAACATATAAATGTATAACACACCATACATGACAATAAACAAATGAACACTTGTACATATAAACAATAATAATAATAATAACAAAAGTACAAATTAATCCTACATAAAAAACAAAAATCACAATCTTGATATTATGAGAAAACGAATATAACAATAACAGTAATAACATACCATATATATAAAACATATCACACGTAATTATTGCTCTGATATATTAGCAATAGCCTCACTTCTCTTTTAAATGCCGATAAAGTTTTACATTTTTTGATGTATTCGGGTAAGTTATTATATAATCTTAAACCCTTATAGAATGCGCTGTTCATCGTGCTTCACTTGTTTACTGTACTCAAATAGAATTCTCCCTGTTGTCTTGTTCCATGGGAATGTATTGGTTTCATTTCATTTAATTTATCTATTAGATATTGAGGTGCAAGTTGGTTTATGATTTTCTAAACAAATATCAAAACTTGCATTTGTATACCATTATTTATACATATTAAGCCACTCCAATGTGTCAAGCATTTCTTTTATCCTGGTCTACCTATTGCACTTTAATATAATTCTCATGGCTTTATTCTGGAGTTTTTGCATCGGTTCAATATCCGTTTTACAAAACATATATTAGAAATGTGGCAGTATTATTGATTTATAAACAAGTGAAGCTGTATATGCCGAAATATTAATCAAAGTATGTATAAAAAATTCATGATTAAATACACAGGTATTGCTTAAAATATAAATATAAATATAAAACAAAAAATAAACAAAAGGGTCGAAACTACATTTTATAATTTTATTCAATTGCGAAATATAATTGAAAATAAACTATTTATAATATATCAACGTTATGTATATATTTAAAGAATTAATAATTATATATTATTATATATATATGAAAAGTATATACTTAAATAAAAAAACAAAATAAACAAAAAGGATAGAAAAAGTGTTAATATATCACAGTTTAATATAGGAATTAATTTGAAATCTGTCACAGCCAAAGAGGAACTAGTCGTTAAATATGTAATATTATAAAGATTTTTCTTCAAAAAAAATATGAAAATTAGTTATCCCGGTGAATGTTTTTGGTGACACCTTATACACCGTTCATTCGTATTTATAATAGGAGAATATTTGTTATTTTTTAAGCAATTTTGTGCGATATCATTATAAATTTCTTTTCTAAACAAACCTGGATCAAAATCTTGTGTCAGCGGCCTATTATTAATTTTTTGAAGAGCAAAAAAACAAACAAAAACACCACAACTATCTAGATCAACCTGCTTAGAACAATCAGGAAAACTTATTTTCCAATTTACCTTCGACTCTAATTTAAAATTTAATCGTTCTTGTAAATTACGAAATTGGTCCAATTCTTTTTGGCTATTATTCATTGAGTTATAATGTTCCTGTTATTATTTGTTCCTTGATATCGATGTAAATCAAAGTCCAATGATTACCTGTAGGATTAAAAGGAAATAATAGCTTCGGTGTTTGTTCAAAATTAAAACTGGTTAGGGGGTCACTTGGAAAAAAAAAATTACCACAATCTTTTCTTAGGTAATCATTAATAAAGCATGGAAAATATGCTATCAGGGGAAATTTGGAAATAATTATTGAAAAGTAAGCTTCAATTACTGAATCTATTAACCAGCCTCTATTGAAACGCGGAGTTACATTTTTTAATTGCGAAATTTCTACTTCGGGTATGAATGGGTCCAATGTTTTTAAATCAGATAAACTAAGAGAAATGTTATTGATAAGCAAAATTTTATAATGCAGGTCCGAAACGTAGGAGATATTTGGGGTGAAAGTTTGATCATATTTATTTTGATATCCAATACTTGAATTACTTAAATCTGAGTTATCCGAATCTGAATCAGGATGGGGAAATGCTAGAAAGTTTTCCAAAATTTCATCGCTGACCTCTTGCGAAGGATATTCAAACAATTGTCTTTTTCTCTTCCTATATTTTGGTTTTGAAATCAAATGAAATGGTTCAAATTGTTTATCAAATTTTTTATTGGGTGGGGTACTATCTTGTAGCATCTTTTTTATTTTGGAATCGTTGTGGCCTTTGGAAATTCCATCAGAAGCAGAAACAAAAAATCTTAAATATTCCCGTAATTTAGTCAAAAGCAAAAATTCAACGTTCTTTAATTTGATTGTACTTTTTGCTAATTCAAGGTATTTCTCACAGTCACGTCTTACATCCTCAATTGTCTCTTGAGGTATATAAGTAGGATAATCCTCTGGCTGGGAAATAAATTCGAAAGAGTGATCTATATTTCCATCTATATCATCCGTATAAAATTTTGAATGGTCATAATTTCTACAAAGATAAGATTGTAATTTATGTATGTGCTTACATAAAGATATCTTATCATTACATGTACATAAGTATAAATGGCTACATAAATCATAACACTCTGGTTTAGAACATTTTTCATTACAATGAGGAAATTTACAAAAGTCACTAATTTTAGTGATTTCATAATAAACACCTTGAGTGCTGAGTGAGTTGATTTTAAAATTATTATTTTCTTTTAATATGGAAATATAATCGTCAGGAATTTTTAGACCGTTTAAATGTCTAATTACATATTCGAACGGCTGTGTTGTAATTTGTTTTTTAGTTAAAATTTTGTGTTTATAATCTAAAAAATAGGTTTTTTCGCATTCTAATAGAACCTCCAAAAGATCATCTATTCTTCTATGTCCCCGGCGATTTAAATATCGACTTTTTAATATGTTGTGAAACGATTCACAAAACATATTTGTTTCAGTATTAGCATGAGGAAAATTCCTATAAGCCATCGCCCAGATTTCTTTTCTACCCACATAATGCATGCAAAAATATGAATAGAAATCTGGGCAAGAAGTTTTAGTAAATTCCAAAAATCCCTTTAGTAAGGCATCAAATTTACTTGGACATTTTTCATTTAGAAGAGTTATTAATATTTGATAAACATCTTGTCGAAATTCTGAAGTTACTTTATTAGTTTGAATTTGTCTTTTCCAAGAACGAACAATATGCCACTTGCACAGAAGGTGCCTAACAGTTCCGAAAACATTTTGAACTGCTATGATACTAGTTTTATCATCATCAGTCATTAATGCATTGATGTTTAAATTCGGAATCTTTGCTTTTATAGAGTCTAACAAAATTGTCATTGTGTCTATATTTAAATGGCTTGAAATGAAATGCGCGACTGGATATAAATTTCCATATTCAGTAGGAACAATCAAATTATGTAAATAATAACCATAACGGGTGGTATCATGGGTTGCATCCATACACAGAATACGATTGCACCCGTGAAGCATCATTTCCGCTTGTTGCTTAGTTTGGATACCAAGAATAAATAAATCTTCTGGAAATTCTTTATCTTTAAAATGTGTTGGTCCTATATCGATATGTTTACTGCCAAAAGGCTTATATATTAATATAGGAGTATAATTTTCTTTATCCAAATTTTGTATTTTAATTGAAAGTGATTTCGCGTCATCAGGGTGGGCTTGATTTTGAACATCCATTTTTGTTTTAAAATAATTTATATGACGCAGTGTAATAAAATATTCTCTGGAAGGAAAAGTATCTCGATTTACCCGGTCAGCGTAATCCCCCCTAAGATTTTTTCGTATACGATCTGATTCAACACCTATGGCCAAATTTGATTTTATAAAATCTATTGTACTGTGTTGGAGCTGTTGATTTTTTGTATTTTCAAAATCAAGAGAATGGTTGTGTTGAGGAAAGTATTTAATCTTAATAATATTGTCGACTTTTTTGACTTTTAACCTGCATGGGCAACCAGTATCTATCAATGAATTTCTCTTTGAATTTCTTAAGATTAATTTAATTAATTTGATAATTTTCTATATTTGTATAAATATACTAGAAAAACAAATTTACTTATAATTTGTTAAAAATTCCGTTGAGTGGATTTGCTCGCGAGTTTACTCCGCGGAATTCTAAATTAATTTGGCCTTTATAATTTAGCCTTTTACTACTATTCATGTTTCTAATTTTCGCCAAATTTCGATTGTCTTTATTACATACAAAGTAAATAACATCGCGAGTTGAGCCACGTAGTTTTCTTAAATATATGAAATTTTTCAAGGATTCGTTAGTAAACCAATTTTCATATTCATAATCGGAAGAAAATTCTTTTTCTATCCAAGGACATGTCATTTTATGGTCATTTTGTAAATGTTCAATCATTTTTGTTTTATGATAAAACAATTGATTACAAAGATTACACTTTGATTTTTTATCTATATTAGAGGAAATTTTAGAATGAGCCAACAGTTCTGAATTATTGCCAAATTGTTTCTGACCAATATTACATAATGTGTATGTCTTTTCTTTCGTGTGGCTTAATATTTCATTATTTTTTTGATTAATTGATTCTTTACAATTTTTTCTATGTACAGAAAAAGATTGCTTAGTTGAATAAGAATGACTACAATTTTCACAGATCCTTGGATAGGTTATTTTTATTTTGCCACCACCATTTAAAAAGGATAATTTAAAAAATTTTAAATAAATATAATTAAAAAATAAAAAAAATATTAATAGAGGTAAAGGAAAAAAGTAAATTGAATAAAAAATACTACACCCATACCTGTACTCCATTTTCCTAAAAATTAATGAGTTAACCTAAAACAAAAAAAATTGAGAAATTAAAAATATTATATTAAAGAATGTTCTAGTGTGCCAAATAACATTAGTAGACATATAACCAATTGGTGGTCCTAAAAAATGTTTCCCCCTTAGATAAATGTGAGAGGCGTAACGGTTGATTGTTAGAAAAATATTGTCTTTATTTTAATTCGATTCGGTTTGTGATCAGTTCTAATATAACCGCACTGATAAAACTTTTATTTATTGAAAGAGACAATAAAAGAGTGTGTCTTCTGCTGGAATTATAAATTTTATTTATTTATAACGAAATAAATAAATAAATAAATAAAATTTATAACGAAATAAATAAATAAAATTTATAATTCCAGCAGAAGACACACTCTTTTATTGTCTCCTTCAATATATAAAAATTCTGCTACTCTCGGCAGAAAAACTTTCAACTTTTATTTATAATTGAAAAGGTTCTATTCAATTATTAAACTAACTGTGCTACTGGACATCTTTTAATAATGACAATAGCGTGCAGTTATAATACTTTTAGCAAAATATTTCCACTAGAATATGTATTTTCAAATAATATAAAAAGAAATATAAATGAATACAAATCTTTAATAAAATAAGCTGACGTGTTCTGATGTGACCATCCACTTGACTTGACCATACAACCCGGCCCCAAAAATTATTTATAATCGTGTAGGTGGCGGTTATTTTTTGCATTTTTTTACTTCTGGGGTCCCACTGATTATGTATCCAAAATTTGGTTGAGTTTGCTCAAATGGCCTAGATTTTTACCCCCCCCCCCCCTAAATTTTGGGTCGATATGCACCAAAATCTAATCAGCCAGCTCTTAATCTCAATGAACCAAAACTACGTGTGAAATTTGGTTTCGATATTCCCACTAGTTTTTGAGCTAGCTCGTCCACAAAATTTGGTAACGCACAGACTAACTAACTAATTAACAGACATTTTGACAAAACAATTATCCCGAAAAATAAAATTTTTTCGATGTTCTCACTTATTAGGGCTTTTTTGTAGAGCGAAATGCCATGGTTTCGCTCAATTTTTTTTTAATCGAAATAGTTTCAGCCGTTTTTGAGATATTTCGAAAAAAAGAATGAAAAAAACCCACTTTTTTCATGCACGATTACAATACTTGACCATACCCTGTATGGTAAAGTAAAAATATTTGAAACGTTTATTAGAATACCAGGAGAATTTCTCTTTTCATTATTTTTTTGGATAAACGTCATTTTAATAAACCTTACTTAATTGAAGGAGAAAATAAAAGTGTCTTCTGCTGGAATTATAAATTTTTAACTTACCTAATTGTTTTTTAAATAAGATTTGTATTTATTTATATAATGAATATGAATAAAACCAATAGAAAATGTATAATCAAAAGAAATATTAATTGTAAAATTATTTTAAAAAATAAAAAACGAGAACTTATGCTATATGGTAATGTTATTTCTAAAAAATAATATTTTAATTTTACATACCTTTTATATGTTAAAAATATTTCCCAAATTAAAGGATATAATTTCAAAAATTAATTTTTAGATGTAGTCAAGAACAGTGTACTACGTAAATAGGTAATACTAGATATTTATTAATCAATCTAAAAAACGAAAAGAAGAAATTAAAAATATTTATTAATAACAGATGTAACAGGTAATAAAAATCAATTTATCTTACAAATTTATATTCGTTATTCGAGGATGCTTTGTCTCATCTAAAATAATTAAATAAATAAATAAAAATACATACTTATTTGTAATCGAAAAGAAAATTAATTAAACTTACTAATTTAAATAAAAGAAACGTTATTTTATAGGTTTTATAAAGATTAGAAAAACAACGACAAACTTTTGATATTGGTTATAGCATAAATAAAGAGCAGGCAGCAGACACATTCGAAGCAACATTTGAAGAACGGATTCCCAGAATGAAATCGAGGCCATAAAAGCGTAGTGTTGCTATCTTCTCAAAGCCTACGTCACTATCTATTTACCAAAATAGTGTTGCTCATGTTGTTGACTACTTTTCGAATGTCATGAAAGTGACACTTTTGATTCATTTTCATTTCATTTCTATCTTCGCGTGGTCACCATCCTTGCGGAAATTCAACCACTTTTTTTGTGTAATGACAATAGCCACAATAAGATGTACTGAGCTATAGCCAACTTAATTTGCCTTCAAATAAATATTGTCCTATCCATCCTTTCATATCCTTATATTTATATTTGAAATAAAATTTAACAGGGCATGATTTATTTTAATATTTTTTTCTTTTAAAATTTGATTAATATTATAAGGCGTCACTAGATTTTCCTCCCCCAAAATCCGCAACATATCAACCCGGGGTTCTCTATAGTCGGGACAAATAAATAAAATATGATTTATATCTACAGGTTGGCTTTCCTGACAATGGCATATTTCTTCAGGCGCCATTTTCAATCGATTTAAATGTTTTGGTAAAACATTATGTCCTGTTCTCAATCTTGACAACACTACTATTTGTTTTCTAGATAAATTTTGATTGTGGAACCATGGCTTATTATCGACTAATTCTTGAATATTAAACAAATTGTAACCTTTAGTGAGTGAAGATTGGTTCCAATAATTTTGCCAGTCATGAATTAAATTAGATTTGATTATCTGTTTTAAATCATTCGCTGGGAAGTTCGGAATATTAATTTCTTGTAGTTTCCCAGATAATTTAGCCAGAGAATCTGCAGTATCATTTCCCGAAACACCTGTATGAGATGGTATCCAAACGAACTCAACTAATTTATTATGGAATTTTAATGAGTCTATTTGATTTAAAATTTTGAAAATAATGGGATTTACTTTACTATTTCTATTAATTGTTTGAATATGTTTTACTGTGCTTAATGAATCGGTTATAATTAAAATTTTTGTGTGATCAATCTTTTCTAAATAGGTCGTTGCTTTGAGGATTGCCATTGCTTCCGCCGAAAAGATCGAAGTATTAGGGTGCATTTTATAAATTCCACATTTTTTTATTTCCGGAATAAAAAATGCACATCCTGTATATTCAGATGTTTTGGAACCATCTGTATAGACTTTTAAAAAATTTGTCCATTTAGATAGATGAATATTAATGATATCCTTTGCAATTTGAGGTCTCATTTTCAAATTTTGCTCACTAGTTAGCTGCATATCAATATTAGGTTTAAAATATACTAATTTGTATGGAAAGTCGAAAATTGGCGAGATCTCCATTTTTTCAATCTTATCCTCGTATTGTTTCAATTTTATGTGACTTAGAATTATAGGAGGGGTAGGCTTATTTGATGGATTTATAACTAGTAAACTTGAATAATCTTCTATTACATTTTTTATGGGATTATTTTTAAACTTCATATGTTTCAAATAAAAATTATTTGCTAGAAATTTTCTTCTCAAGTCTAGTGGGGGTTCACCACATTCAATTTGTAAGGAATTTGTGGGAGTAGATGGCATTGAGCCGATAATGATCCTAAGAGCAGAATATTGAATTTGATCAATCTTCTTTAAAAGATTTTTACTTGCTGATGCATATAGAAAAGATCCATAATCAATTGTAGATCTTATTAATCCTTTATATATATTCAGCATGCTCGAGGGATGAGAACCCCACCGAGTACCCGCTACACATCTTAGAATATTCAAAAATTTTTCACACCTTCGCACTAAATTATTTATGTGGTCATCCCATTTTAAATTATCTTCGAGTATGAGACCTAAAAATTTGTGTTTCTTCTTTTGTGGGATTATATTATTTTTTATTATTAAATGAATTTAACTTTAAAGGACATCATAGATACTAGAGAAATATTTTTACATTGCATATCAGAGAGGTTCGTCCCCTTAGGAATCGAGACCCAAGCGCTAACTAAGCTTGCCGGGCCAGTAGCCAAACCCCTTAAGACAAATCTCTCTCTGACATGCAACATATATAAGTATTATAGCTAGATTTTTCACTCCCTTCAACTCAAAGGGAATAGTGAAAATTCCTGCTAAACTGAAAAAAGTTTTCAGTGACGGACCCATCCCAGATAGCAATTGGACTTGCCGCAAACTTAACTTTTGTTTGAATTTAAATTGTCATGTCAAATATGACAAGATAAGTTTGTGGTAATTTTGCAGCAATCTTGAATGTTCAAGGGTGAATTATTAAGTTTTTATCTAACTTGCTACAAACTTGCTTACTTGCTTGTTCGTTGGCGACATCTATGCCACAAATATATTAATCGTTTAGTCTATGTTTAACCGTTAAACTGTCAATCTAGTTTATTTTTAATATAATTATAAGCATTTCCTAAAAATGTAACTACTTTTTTAATCCAGAATTCAAACGGGCGGAATACTTGCGAGGTATTATTAAAATTATTATCAATTAAAATTAAAATTATTTTGATTTAATTCTAGAGTGTGGCTTACATGTCTCGAAAATCGAATGGACTTTCAAAATAAACAACTTATATACCTAAATATATAAGAAATAAAAGAAATATCAGTTTATTTATACATTGACATATAAGCTCCAAAATCCTTATTTTATTATCAATAGTTTACATATATGATAATACATATTATTTTTCAAGAAATCTAAATAAATAACAGAGAAAGAGGTTATGGGTAAGTTTTCCACTTTTATAATATATTTATCTATAATTTAATGTTTTTATTTTTTTGAACTTAAGATTCTTCTATTAAATCTCGATTTTTATATCTACTGTACTGAAATATTTTTGCTTTATCCATAGGGAAGTTCAACAAGAAGGTAAGTTTTAGATCCTACATATATGAGTGCTCCTTGCAGCATCTGATGGTTTGACAAAACTCTATAATTCACTAATAATTTTATGTCGTAAATATTATATAGTAATCTTGTTTATTTGTTTCAGACTAGAGAGAGAAAATAAAGGTCAAATACAAAATAAGATTTAAGAAATGACAAAGAGAAAGTGTTTTTTTTTTTATATTTTATTATTTGATTTTTTATAATTTTAATAAAATAAAAAGGATTAAAAAAGATTAAATCAATGGTTTGTTTTTTGTTATTTTTTTCCCTTGTATTTTCCTGCCCAATATTTACTTCTTTCTAATTTAACAATGAATCAGCCAATAAGGTAGAAGCACCTATCGTCTATTGATGGCATTCACTTAAAGATGACATTCTCCAAGGAACAATAAGTAAATAACTGATTTTTTAAATTATAGTCGATTTTCTTTTAGTAGGTTAAACTTACTTATCTCAATGTTGCATATACTTTAAAAAATAAACACCCTGCAAGTATGTTAAGACAAAGTTGCATATGCTTTGCAAAAACAAACAACATGCAAGCATGTTGTGTCAAAGCTGCATATGCTTTGCAAAAACAAACAACGTGCAGGCTTGTCGCTGGGAAACTAGGAGGTTTGATTCAAACTTGCCTCAAGTGTATATACTTGCCACAAGCTTCCACTTTTGACACATCAAACTTGTTGCAAGTTGGATTCAAGTTTAAATTGCTATCTGGGATGGATTTTACAGTGAAAACAAAGATTTAAGTATCTTTTTGGGTGTCTTTTTTTGAAAAAAGATGAAAATTATTTTAAAAAATTTTATTTTAATTTGGATAACACTATATGTTACATGTTTAGAAAAAAAGAACTAATGCAGACTTTCCAGTATTTATATTTATTCCCAAACCATCCATATGCTCAACGATGTTGTTAATAGCTGGTTGCAGGTGTCTGGTGAAACCCATTACGGAACCTGAACTCTTGTAAATCACTATGTCATCCGCATACTGAAGGATTGAAATTGAGGGGGAATGATCGATTGAATATCAATAATATAAATAATAAAAAGAAGAGGATTAAATTGAAAGTTTTTTGCCGAGAGTAGCAGAATTTTTATATATTGAAGGAGACAATAAAAGAGTGTGTCTTCTGCTGGAATTATAAATTTTATTTATTTATAACGAGACTATAGTTTCGAGGGCTTTGCTCTCTTCATCAGTCTATTACAATGTATTCACAGGAATTAATTTATGAATGAAAGGTTAAAATCTTTCATGTGGTTAGGTTAGAAATTACACAGGGTGGGCAAGTTAAGAATTGACATTGACAAAGCCCTCGAAACTATAGTCTCGTTATAAATAAATAAAATTTATAATTCCAGCAGAAGACACACTCTTTTATTGTCTCCTTCAAAAAGAAGAGGACTTAAAATACACTGCCTTAAGGAATTCCTAAAGATGTTGTTCTTGATGATGACACTTCTTGACCATATTGAACTCGTATAACTCTATCTGTTAATAAAGAATTTATAAATGTAATTGTTTTATTTGGAATTCCTAGTTGTACTAATTTATGGCACAAAATATTTGGAATAACTGAATCATATGCAGCTTCTAGATCCAAAAAGACGGCACTATTTTGTTCGTTTTTTTGAAATGAAATGTTTAAATCGGTTAAGAATGTCGTAAGATTATCTATTGTCGATTTTTCTTTCCTGAATCCAAATTGTGTGTTTGGGATTATTTTTCTATTTTCTAAATAATGTTCTAGACGATTCTTAATTACTCTTTCTACTATTTTCAATACTGTTGATGTTAGGGCTATCGGTCTATATGATTCAGCTTTTCCTGGATTTTTACCTGCTTTAAGAATAGGGATAACTGTTGTTTCTTTCCAATCTGGTGGGATTCTACTAGTTTCATATATGTCATTTAATATGTCTTTAAGGAGAAAAAGAGACGAAGAAGGAATATTTTTTATTAACTGTGATGGGATCTGGTCGGGGCCGGGCGAGGAGTCTTTTTGCTTAATTATTGCATGGGAAAGTTCTTCTATTGTAAATGGATCAGAAATATAATTATTCGTGTTATTTCCATTACTTAAGAAATCCGCTTGTTTCGGATTCGAGAATGCAGGAGCGATTTTATCAGCTATTTTTTCAAGAAGTTCTTTAGATATAATTGGGGAATTCTTATGAGGTGAAGAGAATGCATTTTTTAAAGATTTAATTATTTTCCAGATTTTATCAGAAGGAGTATCAGGATTTATAGTTTCACAAAACTCTTCCCATTTTTCTTTTTTCTTAAGTTTGTATAATTTTTGTGTAATTTTATTAATTTTATTATAAGTAGATAGATTCTCCGCAGATGGATTTCTTTTGAATCTATTAAACGCTTGATTTCTAATATTTTTTTGATTTTGACAATCTTCATCCCACCAATAGGTAATATTTTTCAGATTAACTGTCTTTGAACAAGGTATGGAGGAATTTGCTGCTGATTTTAATGAATTTATAAATTCTTCATATGAATTAGACATACCAAGCTTCTGTGACACAGTCACTCTAAACAGATCCCAATTAGCATTTTTTAGTTTCCATGGAGATCGAGGAGTGATAATATGATTTTTATTATGAGAATCAAATGCTATTTGAAATAAAATTGGAACATGGTCACTACCTAAAGAATAATTCAAAGTTTGCCAATTTCCACGAGCCAATAGGTCAGAAGAACATATAGTGATGTCTATTGCTGATGGAATGCAATGTGGCCTAAAATATGTCTTTGAACCATCATTTGCAATGGTCAAATTCCCATCCTGGACAGCCTTATATAGTTCCAATCCTATGGAATCCGTTCTACGGTCACCCCACGCTGGATGATGTGCATTAAAATCGCCACACACAATTAAGGGACCAGAGATCTGGTCAAATAGATCCAACCATTCCTCCCGAGACACATATGTCAAAGGGGAGAGTACAAACTGATTAAAGATACCAGCTCTTTACCAATCCGAACTCTAACCCCCACCACTTCCATAAATTTAGCATTAGAATTTTGATTTATTCTTAATTCAAGATTTTGAAATTGTATAGATTTTTTGATTAATATCGCCACACCTCCTCCTATTCCAGACCTATCGTGTCTTACCATATTGTACCCTCTAAATCTAATATGATGATTTGAATTTAACCATGTTTCCGCTATGGCTACTATATCAATATTATTTTGATAAATAAAATTTTCTACCGCCAATCTATTACTAAATAAGGATCTTATATTAATTTGAAGTATTGTTAAAGCCATTATTTCCTTTGAATAATTCCTTTAACATTGAGATGATAGTATTTACAGTCTGAACAATCTTCGGGTCGGCTAAACTACTAATGTGGGACTCTAGTTTACATAAAACTTCTTCTAAATTCTCATCATTCTCCCTTTTTCCTCTTTCATTCTGTGGTGTTTTTTGATCTTTATATTCCGCTTGCCCTTTTTTGAAAAAGAGAGCTTCTTCTACTTCTTCACTATTATAATTTTTCTTATCAGAGTTCAATTTCTGTCTTTTTCTTATATTATTGGATTGGAAATTATTTTCACTAAACTTATCTACTTTAACCAGTTTTGATTCTCCCCTCCTAGGTGGACCATCCCTGGTTCAGCGCGATAAGAGGTAATGGTGCGCCACTGGTGGTGGAACACTTGATGACTACCTGGCGGCACGAAAACATAACACCACTCGGACCCACAGCTTTGTCAAACAAATATAGAGAATAAAGCTTAAATTAATCATTTCATCACCGGAAAGCAGGTCATAATTATATTATGTTAATTTTGGAACAAGCAAAAGACAACCTTATAGTGATGTCCCATTATTTTTATTTTTTTTAATGAAAATGATGAGAGAAGGAGTTACACCAAAAAGGTACATCTCCTAAAGGCCTGGGTTGGCCCCTCCTTTGTGAAAAGAAGAAGAAGAAGGGTTTTTATGAGCTGGGTAGGATCGAAGATATCTTTGGATACGGGTCTTAAACAGCTGAAGGTTATAAGTCGCGGGGAAGACAGTGGCTGGGAGCAAGTTCCAGTCTCTGGAGGTCATATCCCAAAAGTGTTGGCGAAAGCGTTTGTAAGATTTTTATCCAATTTGACAGTGCAGGGGTGCTGAGCGTTCGAAAACAGCGTGTTTCTCTTAAAAAGGGCTTTAGGGGGGATAATTGATTTCAGCTCTACTGAACAGACACCATGATAGTATCTGTAGTACAGGGAAAGAACAGAAACGTTTCTTCGGTGAGCCAGGGGGGTCAGAGTGAGTTGGCTAGAGCCGGGTCTCCTATTAGTTTAATTGCTCGCTTCTGATTTGCATTCAGTGTGGCAAGAGAATGCTTGGAGGTCCTCTCCACAGATGAGAAATTATTATTAGTATCTCTTTATATATCCCTCCTACATCGGAGATAAGTAGCTTATAATTTCATTGATATATGATACAAAAATAAATAGTAATTCTTTTCTAGATGGAATTTTTTAGATTAATTGATGATTTAACCATTAGGAACTAACGTTTAAAAATAGGATATTTGTTGGGATTATTTATAATCATGTTGATATTAATGTCCACAAAGGTCTTCATTTTATTATTTATAATGACAAAACTCTATTAAACAATCGTAAGAATGGATTTATTCTGTAATTATAATCTATAAAATGATTGATTATCTAAAAAGTAAAATTCTTGGGCTGCCTTTCCATCAATTCCTCATTAAAAATAAAACATTTATTAAAACCATCATTTAAATTATATACCGGAAAGTTAAGTGAACATTTTAATAAAGTTAATATATATTTTCTGATTGAGAGCTCATCTATTAAATTAATTTTATTTTAAAAAAAATAATAAATTTAAATTTTTTTTTTAATTTGGGGACATTTTATTAGGATACAGGAAATTCCGCACGTGCGATCCAATGTGCGATCCAATCAGAAGAAGTGGGCGGGCCACTTAAGCCGCCAGATTCGAACATGAACCTGCTTTATCGAAACTAACTTCTATTTTATAATTATTAGCCTTAATTATACCTATATATATATATATATATATATGATAGATAGATAGATTTAGATAAAAGCAACAATTATTTTTTAAACCTTAAAAGATATCTATATTCATTGAAAAAAAATCAATTTTCAAGTTTCAATTTTCCATAGATTTAAATTTAATTTATATTTCATTTATTTCTTTATTTTTCTAAAGCTTTTTTTAATATGTATTTTATAATGACAGTAATTCCAAAAATTATTGAGTTCTTTATTCATCTTTTCAAAAAACGCAAGATATTTGAATTTGGTTTGACAGTTTTTCAAATTAACGGTTCTCAAACAGATGTCTTTAAACAGTTTAACATAAAACATACTGTAATATTGTACCAAAATATATATTGATTTAGTAACATATTTAATATAAGGTAAGCTTAAAATTATATTATTTCAAACATTTAAATACTGTCCACCTAAAATAAAATTATGATTTATTATTATTTTTTAGGCTTACAAAATTAAAAAGTTTTTTCTGAGAAAAAATATTAATATTTTCCTATCATGGATGCTAAAATTATTTGTGAATTATGCATTAAGACATTTGGCAGGCAATCTGAAAAGAATAGACATTTGAGAGATATTCATAAAGTTGTCGATATAAATAAATCTAAAAAAAATCATATTTTATGTCCATTGTGTCCTAAAGAAAAAAAAGAACCTCTTGGATATCATCATGTTTTAATTAAACATTTGACGCAAACACATTCTCAAAATATTAAACAATCTAATTTTGAATTTAAAAGTTTAGAAGAGTTTGAAGTTTGGAGACACCTAGAAAATAGAGACGTTGATTATGCATCTAGTCATAGAACATCAGATACTAGTGGTATAGATCGTAGATATTACGATTGTAATCGAAGTGATATTAGAGGTATGCTCTTTGCTCTTATCATATGTGAAGTACCTAAACATATATTCATTTATTAATTTCACAATTCTAATTTAGGATTTATCAGTAAAAGTCAAAAAATTAATTCAAAATGTGGAGGGAGCATTAGAATTTCAGGAGTATGTCCTTCAAGAATCAATGTAAAAATCGAAAGAAATGGTAAGTGTTTATACCTACCTACTATTTATAATTATTATTATATATATAATATTATCTTGTATGTATATTAGGCTTGGTTTCTGTGAAATATTTTGAAACACATATCGGATATGTTGATGAATTAAGAACTAAAAGATTATCAAAAGCAGAACAAAAGATTATCGCCAAAAAATTAACTGCAGGAGTTTCCAAGGAGAGAATTATACAGGATGCAAGGAGAATCCAAAACAACAAATTGGAACTTATTAATATAACAAATAGAGATGATATAAAATGCTTTGAAACACTAATAATAAATCAAAAATCTTAAATTTATAGATTCTAACAGAAGGGCTGTTTAATTATGTCAATTCTTTGAATGGAAGTTCATTTGAAAGATGTATGAAGGTTTTCACAAAATTTAAAAATGATGAAGAAAGTCGAAATATTTGTAAAAAGAGAAAAACTGAAAAACAGATGTACTATCCAAATAAAAAAAATAAGACAGGTTAGTTTGCATAAATAATAATTACTTTAATCCCCTTTTTCTTCAATTCAAGTACTAGTGAGCAAGATGAATTTAAATGCCTATTGACGAATATTGTTTTTTTATTTTTCAGAATGATAATGTTGATTTAGCTCTGTCTGGCAATTTATTATGCATTAATTTTTATATTTCCATCCTTGTTAAGGTTTTACCCTGGTTTTCCTCAACAGCTTAAGGCGAATGCCGGGATGGCTATTTCACTTTTCCCAGGAAGAGCTTTTTGCTATTTTTTAAAATGTTTGAATGAATGTTTTTCGTCTTTGTAATTGATAATCTACAAATATTATTTTAATTAAATTTGTTTTGTTTTTAATTCAATAGAATGTACATATATGACCCAGGGATCCATTTCCTTGCAGGTCTAGGTAAAATAAATAAATAAAATATATAAAATTATATTTTCTTACATTTCCTTGTCTCCTTTAATTAAGATCAATATCAAATCAGACTGAATAAATTCTATATAAAATTAACAAAACAAAATTTTTTCATTAAATTTATCTTTTGAAACTATGTATTTTTTCTTAAACAATAAAAAAATTGAAAGGAACAGATAAATTAAGATCATTATCAGATCAGACTAAATAAATTTCATATAAAATTAATACTTAAAAAAAAATTTTTAATAAAATTGTTTATCATTTGAACTATTTTTTTCTTAATTTTAAAAATATTGAAAGCAACAGATAATAAATTTTATTTGGACGATATTTTATATGTTAATATTTGCAAAATAGGTATAGGGGTATAGCAGTGGGGCGCAACCAGGATTTTAATAAGACTAGCACGGGAAAAATATATTTACTTGCATTCTTAAAAATAAGCAACAGTCTCACTTATGATAATTCTTTTGTTTTTTGTCTTAATTTTTAGTGAAAATATTTATTAAAATTTACCAACTATTTTTCTCATTTTCATTTGTTAATTTTTTCATTTTTACTTTTATTATTTTCTTTGTCCTGGGGGGGCTTCAGCCTCCCCCCCCCATCCCCGTGGTTGTGCCACTGAGGTATAGGCTAATATTTATAAAATAGAAGTTAGTTTCGATAAAGCAGGTTCATGTTCGAATCTGGCGGCTTAACTGGCCCGCCCACTTCTTCTGATTGGATCGCACGTGCGGAATTTCCTGTATCCTCATTTTATTCTGGTACTTTTAGGGAAATTATCATTTTTGTGTTGGCAATTCCAGTATAATCTTTCAAATTCAAATTGTAAAACACATGTTTTAATTTAATTTTCTATTGTTTTATGTTAGTTAATTATAATCATATGTATCTTTTATCTCTGATTATAATTTTATTATATTAGCAACATTATTTACCGGTATTTGAGGACAAAACTAAAAATTTGGTATTTTCTTAATTATATTTAAAAATAAAGCATTTTAATGTTTACTAGATAATTTTGTTTTGATTCATTGCCATTTTCAGGATATTATTCTATATTTAAATCATTTAATTAAAATGTATTGTGAAGATGATGAGATTTCCGCTCTTATTTATGATGAATTATTAAAAGTCGATTTAACATTGGCTGAATTATTTCATTACAAATCTAAAAGTGTAAGATATTTTTATTTATTGTCCATATAGGTTATATATTTATTATTATTAGTATTATTATTTATTTATTTATATTTTGGATATATTGTTGATTGTTGTTGAATAATAATCGATAATAATAATTTTATAAACATTTCAATTTTTTTGTTTTATTCCAGAAAAAGATTCTCGCAGAGAATTCTCCTTCTCTAAGGGATGTTTTTGATTTTTATGATGATTTTGTTGCCCATGGAATTAAATCAAAACAAAAGAAGTTTAAAAAGAAAAGAAGTTTTTCAAATTCATCAAATCATGGTTTGTGCCTTTTTTTTGAATATCAGATTTAACTATAACTTAATTGACAACTACATATATAGTTATTATACCTAATTTATATTTGGCTGTGAAAATTTTATTATTTGTGACATTTTTTTCATTATTTATTTATTTATTTATTATTTATTATTTATTTTTTTTATTCATTATTTATTACTTTCATTATGACATTATTTCATTATCTGTGATACTATTTAATTGTTTATAATTATTTATTTATTCATTGTTTATTTGTTGATTATTGTATATATGATTGTACACAGTTTTGTAATTGTTATGCCTAATTTATATTTGGCTGTGAACATTTTAGACTGGCTACAATGGAATTCATTCCGAGGCCATTAAGAGGAGAGAAAAAAAAATAAATAAAAAACTATAACTTGGAAATATCATGGTCACTTGGTTAAAATACCGGCAATTTATCGAACGGAGAATTTACTACTGCTCGAAGCCCTTAAAATTTAGTAAATTGGATATTAGATTGTATCTAACTTTCTGAGATTTGGCTGGTGATCTCGGCTTCTTTCCTTCTACTCTGTTCTTTTCACGATGGAGGGGCCATCCCATACAGGCCTTTAGAGGGTGGACCTTCTGGTGTATCTCCTTCTCACATCAATATCATTAAAAAAAAAAAATCTCCGGTAACTGTGGCGCCGCGATCTGACGATGGATTCTTATACTACTCACCAAAATAAGACCTAAATGAAGAATACTATTTTTCGAAATTTCGCTTAGTTTTCGAGATATCCAGTTTTAAAAAATACTGTTTTTTTCTTTATTTTCTTTATTTTTCAATTGTTTTTTTATAGAAACCACGGAAACCGTAGTATCACTGGGGTTCCATGTGGCGCCGCTATCCGATGATGGATTCTTTTAGAAAATGAATATTAATTAAAAAATAATTAGTAAATGCCCAAAAAATTCGAATATGTAAAAGTCGTTGCCGGTTCGGTTAAGATATATTCAATTCGGGCTCGTATAACTTTATTTCGGGCTGGCATTTAGGCGATTAGGTTGGCTACTGAATATATCTTAACCGAACCTTTCAAAGTTTGTTCGGGAACCCATTTTTTTTATCGAAATGATGAATAGAACCGAGGGTTCACCGCGACCTGAAATCGTGTACACCTACTTCCACTCCACTTTCATTTCCAAGTAGAAGACAATAGATTATCTAATGAATTCTAAAGTAATTCCAAAGACGATGTACACCTAATTCCAATCACGGTTCACCCCTTGAATAGAACCGAACCTATGAAAAGTTCTAAAAGTGAAAATTGTCAACGCCCACTGGCCCTCACTTGAGACAATTTGAGACATCACAGTCCATAAACTCAATTTCAATTCAAATTTGTAGCTTAAAATTTTATTTTTACTTTCCTACTTATTTTGTCTAGTTCTAAAAGAATCTATCGTTAGATAGCGGAGCCACACGAAATCTGTTTCTTTAAACTTGATATCTCGAAAAATGCTATTCTTCATTTTCGTCTTATTTTGGTGAGTACTATAAGAATCCATAGTCAGATCGCGGCGCCACATTTACCACCGAATCCCCAAAATACCTAGTCATGGGGTGTAATCAGAGGCGTGGCCACGGGGGGTTCACCCCCCCCCCCCCAAGGGCAGGGCTCATGGGATGAGTAAAGGCCACGGCAAACTGTTTCTTATGGCAAACTACCCGTAATTAAATATATTTCATATGCTTAAGGTAGTTGCTACGCCAAATGGGTTTTCTTAGGATTTTTTTGAAATTTAGACAATTATTATATAAATACTTCTGCATCGATTGGTGGCAAAACGAAATTTATGAACAATATAGTTCCGGAGATATTAAATTCCAGAGTTTTTCAGACTCTTATACATTGAACTATACGGGATACCGGAAAGTTTACATACATATTTAATTGTAATTAAGAAACTCTTCTTACTATTGTTATAAAAATCTAAACCAACATTAAACAATAACCAATACATATTTTAAGACAATTTTGATTCAATTTGAGATAATAATGAATAAATAATGAAAAATGTATAAAAAATTACACTAAAAACAATTTGGCAACAGCGCATTTATTTAACCAGCGTAAGATGTATAATCCACACTCCATTCCGCCCACTGACCCCCCCCCCCCCCCCACACACACACCCCAAAACCCCTCCAGCACCCCGCACCATGCACCCGTTCCCAACTCCCTCCCCCACACGACCACCCGCACCCCTCCACCCCGGACCCCACCCCGTGCCCTCCAACCCTGCGCACCACACCCCCGCCTAGCCCCCTGTACCCCACCCCCACTATGCCCCCTGGACTCCACCTCGCACCACCCACTGCACCCCCACCCTACTCCGCCTCACTCCTCACTCCCATTCCACCCCCGCACTCACCCTCCGCACCCAGTTTTTGCATTTCTAGCCTTCTAGTGACCCACAGATTATGTATACAAAATTTGGTTGAGTTTGGCCCAAGAGAAAGAATTTTCATTTTTTGATCCTCCCCTTCCCCCCATTTTGGGTGGTTAGTTTTTGTATTTCTAGCACTCTAGAGGCCCAGAGATTATGTATACAAAATTTGGTTGAGTTTGCTCCAAGGGCAAGAATTTACATTTTTTCACCTCCCCCTCCCCCTTTTTTTTTTGGGTGGTTTTTGGGGGAAATTTTTTTTAAACAAAAGTCAGAAATCACATCCCCTACAACTTTTCTTTTTCATAAAATTTGCCTTAGGGTTAATAGTTTAGGAGTTATTTGATAATTTTCATTCGTGCGCCCCCCCCCCAAACCCCCTTCTGGGGTCAAAATATCAAAAGGTTATATAGCTAAAAACGTAAGTTAGAAGACAGGCATTTTGTTGAGGGTGTTTTCGTTCATAACTTTGCTTGAAACGTGTGCAAACAAAATTTGGCGTGATTTGGAGCAATGTACAGACAAAACCTTAATTTTATATATATAGATTAATTTCTTGAAGTACCTTTTTAGTCCAGTTCAAATTGTTCCTCTAAAGCCCCCCTCGCCTGAAAGTTTTGGGCTAGTTGTAATTTCTTCGACCCATTGTTTTTTTTGGTGTCCTGAATCCGAATCTGAGGTTTGCTAACAAAATTTCCTGACGGAACTTTGTCAAAAATTCAAAAGAAATATCATTTTTTGGCGGTTTTTTGCTTATAACTGGAAAACTATCACCTGTTCGTAAATAAAATTCTTTTTCAAAATGAAAGTTTATAAAATCTACAAATTTCATTATTTAGGTTTTTTCTCCGGCCAACCTTTCTGGCTCAAGCGCTAGTGGAAAATTTTTTCTGTTTCCATCAAATCCCAAAAACTCTCCCTTTTTTCGATTTTTTCCCAATTTGACCATGAAAGAGCACATTTTCAACAAAGACCACTCTATACATTTTTAAACTAGATTAAATTTGATACAATTCACACAGTTTAATCTTAATTGGATAATGTTAACTCGTACCGCAATGAGGTTGAAGTTTTGAAAAACTGCAATTTTTTGCCAAAAATCACAGTTTCTCCTATATAAAATGAAAACCACTAATCCTAAAAACTTGATTTCTGTCTCATTCTCTAGAAAATTTTGTTGACTTGAACGTTTACTTGTACCATTTTTTTGAAAAAACTCTTCGATTTATAGATATCTAGCATTTTCCATGACGCTTTTGAGGATTCGGATCATATCCTGTCATGGAAAATGCTAGATATCTATAAATCTAAAAATTTTATCAAAAAAATGGTACAAGTAAACGTTCAAGTCAACAAAATTTTCTAGTGAAGGAGACAGGAATCAAGTTTTTAGGATGAGTGGTTTTCATTTTATGAAGGAAAGACTTGTTATTTTTGGAAAAATTTGCAGTTTTTCAAAACTTCAACCTCATTGCGACACGGGTTACCATTATCCAATTAAGATTAAACTGTGTTTGAATTTAATCTAGTTTAAAAATGTATAGAGTGGGCTTTGTCGAAAAAGTGCGAGTTTTTGGGATTTGCGGAAACAGAAAAAATACGCCAATTTTCAACTAGCGCTTGAGCCCGAAAAGTTGGCCGGAGAAAAAACCTAAATAATGAAATTTGTAGATTTTATAAACTTTCATTTTGAAAAGGAATTTTATTTACGAACAGTTGATAGTTTTCCAGTTATAAGCCAAAAAATGAGATTTTTTTACTTTTTTTTTTTTTTTGCATTTTTGCATTTTTGACAATGTTCCTTCAAGAAATTTTGTTAGGAAACCTCAGATTCGGATTCAGCACACCCAAAAACATTTCTGTTTAGAAATAATCATGCAACATTATTATATCAAGAAATTATAATTTTGAAATTTCTTTGCATGTTATTATTTTTCTGAATTAATAAGATCTCAATAAATACAAATCGAACTAACGCATTGATTCGCTAACTCGTTTATCTCTATGACTTCTACAACTGCTCAGCTGCTCAAAACACGCATCCACAGTTAGCCCCAACTCTCAGAGCCAGCCTCTGAAATTCCTTCCTCTTTTGTTCACGATACAGCCGCTAATTCCTTGCACTATTAGTACAAAACACAAATTTAAGTAATGATTTCAAAATAATTTTCTATATTAATTGTGTTGAAATTATGGTAAATTTTTATTTTAATATTTCAGAAGTTAATACAATTTGTAAATATTATTTCGGGTTGGAAACCTAATGAAAATCCAAGTTTTCTAGTTTAATCACAATGTTTCCACTTTTTAATAATGAAGCCGTTAAGGCTGATAAGAGGAGTTAAAGCCAATAATACCCTTTAATATCTGTTGTTGTTATAAATACATATATTTCACTATTAAAGGTTCGTTCATATCTACAGACAACGACCATTTCAGACACCTTCGGCGTCGGACGCGGCCTCTCTCACCTGATAACTTTAGTAGAAAAAGCACCGAACGGTTTCGATGCGCAATTCATACTGCCCGGCAAACACTCGCAGACACGAACCCCAAAGACAAAACATTCTTTCTGCGAATGCTGGCCGGGCACGGTAGATGTGAATACGTTCATACACGTTGTAAAGGAGAATATTATTTTGTCTGACACGCTCGTTGTCTCTAGATAAGAACGGACCTTTAATCGTCATGAATAAAACTGATGATCCATTTAAAATTAAGATTCTGTCTGATTAGTTTATATAATTTCTACAAAATCAATCTTTGAATAACATAACTAATGCCGTCCATATTCTGTTGCAGATGAAGATGAAATTGCCTCAAAAAAGCCCCTCCTGGATATTTCTACGGAAGAGCCACAGTTGACCACGGATTTCCAGGATGATGTCTCTGTGTGGGATGCCCATCAGACGAATCAACATATAAATTATTTCCCCAGACATTTAATTGGTCTTGAATATCGATTCGACTTGTTGATGCTTTGCTTCCTTAGAAAGTCTACTTATGAACCTAAGTATCCTTCTTCATCGTTAACAGTTGGAGACTATCAATTTTATAATATTTTACTTCAGTTTAAATGGGGCGCCTCCATTCATATTCAGATTGAATATAACGAAAATTATTATACAAATAATAGCATAAATTATGCAAGATTGTTTACCGGACAAAAGGGAAGGATTTTAATTAATAATTATTTCAATAATTTTGTTAATCAATTACTAACCCATCTGGAATCGAAGAGTTTATCCAAGAATAGAGGACAATATTTTATAGTCTATACTAATTCAGGTTTGGATCTTACAAAAGAAATGGAATTGAAAAAGGCGCGATTCAAAAACTTTTATCCTTTTAAATTTGATATTATGAACATAAAAGAAAAAGAAGAATCTGACGCTTTTAAAGACTTTTTATTTACAAACATCGATAAGGAAGGCTGCGGTTTTTATCAATTTTCAAAGGACAAAACAACTAGAAGAGAACTTGTTAAACGATTAGAGTATTCGTCTGACGTAAAAAAAGGAAAAGAATTTCCTCCTGGAATTGAAAAAAAAATAAAAAAACTCTTTTTAAAAGAATTAGTATTTGCAGTGAATCAGCCTAATAGAGAAGAGCTGAATAGTATTGTAAAAAATGAAATTGAAAAAAGTAATCACGTAAAACTAGATTATATAGGATTACAAGAAAAAGTATCAAGTGATTTAATAACACCAGAAAAGAAGAAAAACGTTGGAAATTATCTATCGGATATTACGTACGAATTGAATTTATTAATACTCTTCTTAAATGACATGTATTTACATGATGAAATATTTTCTATAAATTTTGAAGGAAAAAGTAATCGGAATTGTATACTTAATGCCATTACTATAAATTATGAACATAGTATTACTTGTGTACAAGTTTCTATTACAAATAGTGTCATTAGTTATTCTAAATTATTCCCTATCAATGAAAAAATGAATACTTTTTCTATTAATAAGCATTTTACACGTTTTATTGAAAAATTCGAAAAGAATAGTAGCAATGTCGAATGTTTTATTATTCATACAAATGAAAGTTTCGATCTTACTGAAGAACAAATATTTAAAAAGAGAAATTTAAATAATTTTTCTCCATTGAAATTGATTAATATTCAAAAGAAGAAAAAATTGAAATTATTAAAAAGAATTTATTCATCTAAAACAGATCGGAAGAATTTTTATCAATTTTCACAAGAAGAAAATACAAAAGAAAAACTTTTCGATTTATTAAAACTTCCATCGTTCTTGCAAAAAGAAAAAGAATCTGGAAGATTTTCTAAAACGGCTGAAAGAGAATTAAAACAGAAATTTTTGGATAATCTTATATTTTCGGTTAATAATAAAAAAACAGAAATGAACAATAACGTTAAAGATAAAATAGAACAAGCTTATCAGTTGAACAAAGTTCCATATAAATATGAGGAATTAAAAGAAATAGCGTTACGATTGATCGAATCATACAAAATGGAGGTCATTACAAAAATATCAATTGAACAAATTTTTAACGATATAAAAACGAAAAAATTTAGTAATCGAAAAATTGAAATTAAAGAAAATATTGAAGAAGAAATTAGATTTGCAAAAAGTGTGTTTTCTACTGTTGATTTTCATAGATTAGCTAAGTTTTTACATTTTTTAATCCAAGAAGGACAAGAATTCCTCAACGTTTTAAAAATAAATAAAATAAATCTAGTGAATATGTCGGGTATTTTGAGTGGATCGGGGTCTAAAGCTGTGAAAGCTTTCAAAGACTTGTATAACCTTTGGTTTGATGTTGAGGGAAATAAAACCATGTATTTAAAAACTCCCGAAAAACATGGTGTAAATTTATCCAATATGTCTGGTATATTGCTTAATGCAGGCTCAAATGCTGCAATAGCTTTTCAAGATTTGTACAATTTATGGTTTGACGCAGAAGGAAATAAAACAAAATATTTAAAAACTCTAGAAAAAGAGGGCGTTAATTTATCTAATATGTCCCGTATATTGCGTAATGCAGGCTCTAATGCAACAAAAGCTTTCAAAGATCTTTATGATGTTTGGTTTGATGAACATGATTTAAAAAGAAAGTATTTAAAAACTCTAGAAAAAGAGGGCGTTAATTTGTCTACCGTGTCATCCATTTTGTTCAGAGCTCGAGATAAAGCCGCAACTGCTTTTAAAGAATTGTATTATCTTTGGTTTGATGAAAACGGAAATAAAACACTGAAATTAAAAACTCTAGAAGGGGAAGGAATAAAGCTAACTAATATATCTAGTATAATAAAAATTCAGGAGCTAAGGCAGCGACAGCTTTTGAAGAGATCTATTATCTTTGGTTTGATCTAACCGGGAATAAAACACAATATTTAACAACACTAAAAAAAGAAGAAATAAATCCTAGTAATATGTCTAGTATTTTACATGGATCAGGAATTAATGCTGTAAAAGCTTTCAAAGATATTTATTATGTTTGGTTTGATAAGAAAGGAAATGAATCAAAATACTTAAAAACTCTAAAAGCAAATAAAATAAATATTTCTAATATCTCGAGTATTCTACATGGAGCACGTTCTAATGCTAAAAAGCTTTTTTAGATATATATGATCTTTGGTTTGATAACGAAGGAAATAAAACTCAATATTTAAAAAATTTAAATGAAAATGGAATAAATTTATCTATTATTATCAGTATTTTGTATAGAACAGGATCAAATGCTGCCAATTTATTTAAAAGTTTATATGATATTTTGTTTGATGCAAAAGGAAATAAAACACAATATTTAAAAAGTTTAGAAGTGAAAGGAATAAATCTGAACACTGTATCGAGTATTATAAAAGGAGCTGGACCTAATGCTCCAAAAGCTTATAAAGATTTATATGATCGTTTGGTTGATAACAAAACTAAATTTAAAAGATAATTGAGGAGCTCACATTCAAAACGTGCTTTGTCCGGGTGAATGTACTTTTCAGAAACTGCAAATATTGAATATAAAAAATATATATATTTATTTTTTGTTACAAAAATAACTAATAATTTATAGATATTCTATTTATCACAATGAGATACGTCTATAAAAAAGTTATAAAGGATTAATATTTTAAATAATTAATATAAAATTGGACAAAGCACGTTTTGCATGAAATTAATGGACAAAGCACGGTTTGAATGAATTAGACATGGACAAAGCTTATTTTGATCAAATTTTATTTATTTATAAAAGAAATATACATGTTAAAAAAACATTATGAGTCCATTAAGATGACACCTTTGCTTCTTAAATGTGTAAATCACACATTTCAAGTTCCAAACAATCACATTCTTCTTCAGGTTCCTCAAAATTTATCGTAGGCACATTAAAAATAATGTCTTTGTACCAGTTCAAACGGCCATCAGCAAGTGGCTCATCGGCCCATTTTTCATCATCAAACATTTTGATAAGAAGTTTATTAACATCATTTTTCTTCTCTCTGCTAATTACATGACCAAGTGACACATTTTCAAGTTGGATGTTATTAAATTGAATGTTGCCTGCACGCCTTAAAGAAATAAAATGTTCATTTTCAAATTTGTAGTTCTTCATTCCTTTCACTATAACATGCCTCTTGATACTGATTTTCTTCATTTTAGTGGGTAACACTTCTTCAACAACAATTTTTCCTTTAACTTTTCTTTCAATTAAATCTCCTTCTTCCTTTATTGGACATGTCTTAATAAGAGTATAAATAATGCTGTCTTGAGAAGCTTTATCTGGCTTTTCAAAAAAATTATTTCTAAAGGTTTTCAAGTCCCTTGGCATGAACTTCACACAAGAAAACCTATCGTTATCATGTTTACAAGGTTCAAATTTAAGGGCTATTTTAGGAGTGCTGTAGCTGGTTGATTTTGATGCAGTT
The DNA here is from genome assembly GCA_024734495.1 of Forficula auricularia. Taxonomy (NCBI): domain Eukaryota; kingdom Metazoa; phylum Arthropoda; class Insecta; order Dermaptera; family Forficulidae; genus Forficula; species Forficula auricularia. The sequence continues at coordinate 231,154 of JALMQS010000915.1, forward strand.
TTTTTACCACGTGTAGAATGTCTTTTTCTGCTTCCAATGTTGTAGTCACCCACACGTACACTTCCGTCGGCATCTTCATTTTCCATTTTAAATGAAATTTGGGAATATATGAAAACAATTAAATCTAAAGAGTACTCACAAGAGCTTTTCCAACTGAACTAATCCTATAAAGTAAGGTTAGAGAATGAATAAGACGTGGCAGAAACAAACAGTCACGTGACTAGAAACAAGCAACCCTATTGGTCAGATGGACTAAGCACGAATTGGTTGAAACTTGTCTATGGACAAAGCACACTTTGTATGAAACTCAAGTTTTCAACATGATTTTTAAATGAGAAATAACATGATTTGACTGAATTCTGATATTCCTTCATGTCCAAATTACGTAGAGGAACACAAATATGTCAATAACTCATTTTCGAAAAAAAGTGGACAAAGCACGTTTTGAATGTGAGCTCCTCAATTATAAGATACCTTTGGTCTTCTGCCAAGCCCAGAAGATTAATTTGCTGAGTGCATATGCATGCATATCTGTAAAAGCCACCTTATCTAAGCCATTACTACCATATCTGATAATTGTAAATAATAATTATTTTTTCCTTTTATAAGACTTTATTTTTTATAACGCAACTTCGAATAATAAAATGCATTTCAACATTATATGTTCCTCATTTTTATACCCTCTTTGCCCATCTTTTCTCATAATCCCTTAATTTGTAATTTCCTCCATTTACTTTTGATACTACATTTAACTAAACCCTTTTTATTGTACAAAATGAAACTTAAAAAAAAAGCAAAATCTGGAAAGCAGATGATATGTTTTTAGGCATTTCCTTAAACAGTCACATTTGTGGATTTCATCATACTCTGTCTTGGATAATCCTGAATATCTTCAAATTAAAAATTTTTAACAAAAAATCATCCGAAAAAAACTTTAAGCCAACAAAATTTCCTAGAAAATGAGACAAGAATAACGTTTCTAGAATGAACGGTTTATTTTTTACGAAGGAAAAACTGCGATTTTTTGCAAAAATTGAAATGTTTCGATGCGATTCGTCTCGAGTTAACTCAGTCCAAATAATAAATTTTTTTCTGAGTGTTTTAAGATAAAACGAAAAAAATGAGATGTTTTGCATAAAAAAAAAATTAAAATCGAAAAATAAGGTACACCCTGACGTACATGTAGGTATATTTATTTTCATATTATTATATATATATATATTTTTTTTTTACTTTATCCATCAAGCTTGAGTTGTTTGCCATAAAAGAATTTCGTCTTTTTGATTTTAAGTCGATTCTTCCACGTTTTCAGTAGAGGTTGCCATTAATAGTCAAAACATCAAAAATGGAATGCAATAAGGTTATTCCTCTAGTATTAGATAAGAATCGATCGTTATTTTTGATTTTAATTTGATTCCTCCATGTCTCCAGCAATGGTTACCAATAATAATCGAAGCGTCAAAAATCGAATGTAGAATTATTATTCCTCAAGTATTAGATGAGAATCGATCGCTATTTTTGATTTTAAGTCGATTCCTCCACGGCTTCACCAATGGTTACCAATAATAACCGAAATGTCAAAAATCGAATGTAGAATGGATATTCCTCAACTGTTAAATGAGAATCGATCATTATTTTTGAATTAAAGTCAACATGAGCTGCAAATTGCAAGTGATATCTGATTAATAATAAAGGAATAAACTTATTAATATTTCAAATGAATTTGGATAAAGTTTAGCAACGATCCGTTGCAGTTTATTTTTTTTTTTAAAGAGTGATCTGTTTTGTTCTTAAGATAGCGGTTGAATCTGTCATCCTTCATAAAAATGGCTCTAGAACTACGGCCAAAGCTGAAATAGAAGAAACCATAAGGGACTTCTACACTAATTTATATAAAACATCACATTCTGCAGTTCAACACACTAATTCAATATCATCAGAGCCGGAGTTTTTGGTGTCCGAGATCAGAGATGTTATAGAAAATCTTCCGAATGGAAAAGCTCCTGACGACGACGGAATAACTGCAGAAATCTTTAAATCTTTTGGTCCCCCAATATATCTGGCCATAACTAGACGCTACTAGACTCAACCGCTATCTTAAGAACAAAACAATCCCTACTCCTTGGAAGACATCAAAATCTGTCATCCTTCATAAAAAGGGGGATAGGGAACTACACTATATAAAATATTCACGACTTGGAAAAAGTCATCGATGAAACCAACTGGTCACTCACTGGTCACTTCGAAAGCTTGTTTTCAGTGACAATCTTGAATGCATTTTGTCCCTTTTGAAACCCGAGCAATAATTCTGCCATCATGTGCGTATCCCATCTACCTTGGTACCTTGGGGTCACCATAGTGTTAATATCCTGGTGAAATCTTTCACCTTGTTCCTCATGGAATTCACGAAGGCAGGATCCTTAAAGAGTTGTTTTATTTGTGGACCGTCAAATATTCCTCCTTTTGCCAATTTTTTCCGTACTCAACTGAGGCATAGTTGTCAATTTATATGCAAAGCATGATCCGTTCTTATCAAGAGACTTTACAAACTGCTTCGTTAGACCCAGCTTGATATGCACTGGAAGAAAGATGATTACCTCTCGTCCAACTAAGGGCCGGTTGTATGTCGCAAAGTAAATGCTTTTTACAACTAACAAAGGGTATACTTTCAGTGCTTGTCATCTGATTGGCCATCCCAGTCCCTCCATTTACCATCTACCCTTTGTTAGTTGTAAAAAGCATTTACTTTGCGACATACAACCGGCCCTAAGGGGTCCAAATTGATATTCTTTTCCTCAACGACCATGTTTTCTCTCTTAGGACACTCTTTTGTAACCCAGTGGTGTGTTTTGTCTCTGCTCTCTCAGAGGTCCAAGAAGCAAGGATATTTGTTTTGGCCAGTTTGCTGTCCAGGGAGAAAGTTTTCCATTTTCAACTCCAGATAAATCACCCATTGATCATGAAACTTTTATCTTCTCCAAAAGCAAAGCTTTCGTGAAATATTCTTCTTTCATTTTCGTTGAGTGAGCAATTGGTATTGAACAATATTTGTTCGCATTGTGTCGAAGGACACATTTCTAACTTCGCTTTCAGCTGAGAATAAATAGGGGCCAATCAACTCACAAACTATGCTCAAATCTTCTTTACCGGACAGGCAATGCTTAATTCCCCATCTTGCTGATTTTCCTGCAATTGGACGGCAGACGGTTAATAAGTAGGGCAAATATACAGGAACCAATCCATAGAGGGTCACATTTAAGCATAGGCATATTAATTATTATTATTATTATATATATATGAGCCAAAGGAATTATTATTTAACGGGTTATAGTGGTGTTTCACAAAGTGAAACACCACTATAACCCGTTAAATAATAATTCCTTTGTTTAATATGTTTCACTATAAACCAACACCGCTTTCCCTAAACTTTATATATGAGCCGTTTTCTTTAAAAGTGATGTAAGTCCATTTATTGTTATTTCAAGATATTTAAGGGTTTGCATTTGAATGGTTTGAAAAATATTGGTATACATGTTAATACGCACGTTTTATGTTTTTTAAATATTAAATTGATTTAAGTTTATAATGTGATCGTTTTTAAATTATTAGTTAAAATAAATTTATACTTTTGATGACCTCAAATGGACTTAGACCACTTTCAAAGTCAAAAAATGTGAAAATCATTCATTTATGAAATATTAAATATGGGATTTCAAATGAATCAAACCTATTTATTCATGAAATGTTTATTAAATAAGTAAAATAACAAAATAAAGAGACTTTATTTCAATACTAGCTGCAAGGCCCCCTGGACCCCCCGCCTCCTCTGATCACTCCCCACCCCAGTAAACTTACACTCTAAGACTCCCCACCCCTGGACCCCGAATCCCCTGAACAGGTCACCTTTCCCCTGCCCCTCCGCCCGTCTCTAGTTTATTTTAGAAAAAAGAACCCCCCCCCCCCCACCACAAGGCATCAGTAGACAATATTTGGAGAGAGGTTTTAGTATTAATCAGTAGTTTTCTCATGCAAACGGGTAGACAGTTCTTAGATTGCTTGAACTGGTATAAACTGATCTGTAAACTCTATTGGATATTATTAATAATTACATATTCCTTGCATCAGAGGGTTTAGTCAAATATTAAACCAAAGTTCTTGATCCTTTATGAGTAGGGACTCCAGAGCGTTTCCAGATAAGATAATTAGTACTTTTATAGTAGATTTAAAATATTTTTTTATTATTTCAAGCCTTGATGCCGTAACTTTGTCTGCCCTATAATATTATGTATGATTTCTTTCTTAATCTATTAGGGGGCGATCAATTATAATTTATATATATATAGGAATATATTGATAGATAGTTATAAATCTATTTGAACCAAACTATAGGTATTATAATTAAAATTAAATTTATTTATTTTACTAAAAAAAAAAACTAAATTAAATTAAGGAAATATTGTTTAAAAAAAAGGTTTGTTTTTTATTATCAAAGTATCAGTACATTACATAATTTTCACACAGATAACCGTTTCGGATTTATTGATGGAATAAAACAAACATGTCAATTTAAATCATTTTATTTATCCAGAAAAATACACGACATAAAATATGTCGTGTCCTATAGAGTTGACAAGTCAACTGTACATAGGGCCGGATTAAAATCTTATCTATCTTATATATAAAATTTAATAATTATTTAATTTTACAAAGAATTACAATAAATGAAATATATATGGTGTACATGTGATAAACATTAGTTCACATTAGAGATTTACAAACATATCACAGGGTGAAATCACAACGATCCGATCCATTTAACCAATTTTTTTCTCAATACTTCTTGTCACACGACATATTTAATGAATAGAAAATCAAGATTTTAAAATTATAAAGGTTTTATTAGTACTTTGAATGCAGAATTAGCGCAAAGTTGCTAGAGAATGAGAGGCAGCAAAAAGACAGATTTGCGATTTAATGTTGAGTAAAATTGATTTAGGCGAAAAAACAGACATTTTTTGTGTATTTTAACGAATATCTTTTTTGTTTTTCGCAATACAAGGTGATATAACAAGAAGTTGATTATTAAAATTCTTTATGAATTATGTCCATTGCGTATTATCCACAAAATCTAGTTATTTCATTAAAGCGTCAAAATTAGTAAAAATTCATCACTTGAGACCGCCATGGGGTCTATTCTATAAAAATGTATGTTTTAATTTTTAATAAAATTAAAAAATAATGAGAAGATATAAAACCTTTCAAAGTAACTATTCAGGTCATAATTGATTGCTACGCTATCTAGGTTTTATGAAATATACGCATATGATAGAATTCATAGAGGATTCCATAATCTTGGATTTATTACATAAAAAACGCACACGTCGACATATAGGTACGTGGAAATACAGAAAAAAGTCTTCTTGACACCTTTAATCAATTTTAGGAAACAGAAAAGTTCACATCAATATTACGTTATTTCTTATCGATGGTGAAAGTGTTGGAAATATATTTATTATTGATTAACAGCCACCCTAATAAACATAGAATCAGAGAGAAAAATAAAGTATTAGTGGAACAAATATTCTTACAACAGGTGACAAAACTAATATTCTATTCAGGACAACATTAATGATAAGTTGTTTGAAATTTTGAAATACGTGTTTCATTTATTATTAGTTCCCTGCCACCGAGCGATGCTCGGTAAATTTTTGCTTCAGTTAATAGCTATATATTAATCCCCGACCCCGCCCCCCGGACCCCCATCACTTCACTCCACCTCCTGCACCCTCCCACCACACTCCTACACTCCGCTCCCGAAACCCCGTACCTCCCCCACCACTGAACCACACCTCCTGCACCCCCACATCTACCCCCGCCCAAGCACCCACTTTTTGCATTTCTAGCCTTCAGTGGTCCACAGATTATGTGTATATAGGTATATAAATAAATACGGTATAATTATTTTTTTTAATTAAATAACAATTTTTGAGTTCATCAATTAAATTGCCAAATTCTAATACAGAAAAATACGCTTGTGGGATTTAAAATTCGATTTTTAATCAATTAAATTTTCAAACTTTTAATATATATATAATAATAATTATAATGATCTTATTGTGGGATATAAAATAAAAAAACCAATTATTTATGAAAAGGAAATTGAAAAAATTTTTAAGAAAAAAATAAAAACCGACTTCAAAAAATTAAATGCAACAAATATAAAAATACACTAAAAGGTATAAAATAATTATTATCTTATTTAGTTACAACTAAACGACGAAATATTAACACGAAATTACTTTTAAAGTCGGTGCCAAACAAACTATACCTATAAGCGAGCGTACCCGCCAAACGTACTAAGTAAGATCCGTCGAGTGCGATTCATAAAAGGTATATGTTTGGCACCAACTTCAAAAGTAATTTCGTGTTAATATTTCGTCGTTTAGTTGTAACTAAATAAGATAATAATTATTTTATACCTTTTAGTGTATTTTTATATTTGTTGCATTTAATTTTTTGAAGTCGGTTTTTATTTTTTCTTAAAAATTTTATTTTTCTCTTTTTAGTGATGTTATTAATAGTGATTATATCGTCAGAACTTGACCAAATTAATATGACACCATCCCTAAGACACCCCTTTCGGATAAAAAAAGAACCATCGAAATCGGTTCATAAACAAAGAGGTTAGGTCTAAACAAACCTAATAAAAAAGGTCTAATACCTATGAAAAAAAATCGAAAAAAAATGGGACCAATCGGAAGCTAGACTGGACCCAATGCAAAAAAAATTTTCAAAATCGGTTGACAATTGGCGGAGATATGAGGTAACATAGGCACAAAAAAAAAAAAAAAAAAATTCAATCGAATAGAGAACCTCCTCCTTTTTTGAAGTCGGTTAATAAAAATGTAAATATACATTTTTATCGAGACAACCATCTGTGAATAATTGTTTCAATTAACTATTGAGATGTACCTTCTGAGAAAAACCCTTGTCGCAGTGATCACAGACGAAAGGCTTTTCGCCTGAATGAATAAGTAAATGCCTATTGAGATGTACCTTCTGAGAAAAACCCTTGTCGCAGTGATCACAGACGAAAGTCTTTTGGCCTGTATGCTTGTTATTAGAAAGAGGTCCCAAACATTGATCAGTTTGTTTTGATTTCAATTTTTCTTGATCATTAGGACATTGTAAAGACCGTTTGGTGGCATTATATCGCTTATGTAAGGTCACTTTAGAAGCCGTCTCGCTCTGAGGAATTATGTCAATAAGGGGTTCCGATTTGGTTTCAGCACCATATTTCCGATCACTCAGATGCCTTGTGAAGAAGGCTTCTTCTGAATGACCTTCCTGTATATGGCTTTCTAAATCAGACAATGATTGGAATCCAGACACACATTCTTCACAGAAATAATCTTCAGTTTCATTCTTAGTTCGATTACTTGCATCTGGAAAAAAATAAATGTATTAACGAGATGAATTTAGAGATGAAATTTAATATAGAGAAGAAAAGTTTATTCTAGGTTTAGTATTTTTAATTGTAAAATCATTCAATAATATCGTTAGATAAGTATTATATAGTGTGCTAAGGAATTAATTTTGAATTCATTTATCCATGAAAATTATTAGAAATAAAATCTTGAAAAACTTAATCCCTTGAATATTCTAATGGTTTGCGAAATGGAGGACTAAGGGACAGAGGCCTATCTTATCTTTCTTATTATATCAAACGAGAAATTCTTATATATACCTATGGTATATATAAGGTAAATATTCCAAATTCTGACACTTTCAACTTGAAATAACATTATTAAGAAATGCAAAAATAAATATATGAATACGTAGGTCCATTTATCTACTTTGTCGTCAACTAAAAACATATTATTCTTTACAAACTGAAATGCATGTGGCTGAATTCCTTTTCCGCCAGCTGTTACTTTCGTCTTGACTTTGTTTGTGTTCACAGTGTAACCTTATAAAAGTGCACCACCAAAATAGCGGATAACTCATCAAAAAATAAATTTTTTGGTGAGAATATTGTTTTGCTGGTAAGATATATATACCGGGTGAGTTTTTGATCTTGAGACAGTCTTATAACTCAAGAATATTGCATTGGATGCAGTGCATATGGAAAAAAGTTTCAAATAAAAGTTTGTTTATATCGAGGGCGAAACTAAACTACGCTATTGTTTGTCGGCATAGAACAAGCTTTCATGAGTATTTCTAGGTCAAGTTCTGTTTTTTAAATGGAACCCTATATTTTTAATTATGTCTCCTTAATCTACAAAAAAACTTAACAACTTTCATAAGAACTATTTTTTTATACGATATTAAATACAAAAAATATTTATTAAATTAGATCTCAAAAAAATCCAACAATAAACAATTATTCAACCTAATTATCAAATAATAATGATTTTCATTGTTCAAATAAACAAATACATGAATAAATTAGATCTCAAAAAAAATCTTAATAATTATTTTTAACAACTATTTAACTTAATTATCAAATAATTGATTATTAAATCTAAAAGTCACAACAATGAAAAAACTTTATTATACACAGATTTTAGAGATTATTTTCTACTTAATAGAACTACGCAAAATTCTTGAGTTTAAAAAAGTTTATTTCTCGTGTCAATCCAGTAGATAGTTATATTGTATTAAAATAAAAATGGAGCATTTTTTGTTGAATTGAAATGGTCTTTAATTTATGGTGAATGTGGAAGAAGTGTTATGGGACTGCCATTGAAATGTATGCCGAGCGTTTTCCTGATAGGAATACACCCTCACAAGCTTCATTTTATCGTGTTGTAAATCTGTTAAAAAAAACAGGAAGTATAAACGCTTCGAAGAAACTGAAAAAGGCCAAAATAACGAAATTGGAACTGTAATTCATCCAGAAGACTTGCAATAGGTACACTCTGGAATGTCACAGAACAGTGTCGAAAAATTATTAAATTATTAAGTATTATTAAACTATTTATTTAATAATTAAATATTTGATCATTTTTTTTGATAATTAAGTTGAATAATTGTTAAAAATAATTATTAGAAAAAAATTTTAAGATCCAATTGATTTAATATTTTTTAACCGACTTCAAAAAAGGAGGAGGTTCTCTATTCGACTGAACTTTTTTTTTTTTTTAAGCCTATGTTACCTCATATCTCCGCCAATTGTCAACCGATTTTGAAATTTTTTTTTGCATATTGGTATTAGACCTTTTTTATTAGGTTTGTTTAGACCTAACCTCTTTTGCAGGGTGTGTTAACTCACAGGATTTTTTGGTAAATTCATTGGACGCCTTAGGCCACCAGGGGCGCTATTTTGACACTCGCGCATATATGTCTTGGAATCACGTGGTGCCGTTCCATTTGACAGTTTCCTCTAGTCAACATTCACTTCATTTCTCTTTAAATAACGAATTTTTTCAAAGTTATTTTTTATTATTTAGTTTATAATTTTATTATCTATTTTCTTTTATACTACTTTAATATATTATTTATCTTAGCTATTAATTTTATTATCAAAATCAATTATTAAAATTGTGAAATTTGTTTTTGCTGATATTCTCAATAGGTAGCTATATAATGGGTGTTTTTTTAGAGGTATAGAACTTCGAATTGAAATAAAACACAAGAAAATCGTTTTAATGTCCATCAATTTGGCTTTATTGGAAGGATAATTTTATGCCATTAATGTTTAAATTATGGATTCTGCATGGCCGCCGCGGCTGGCTCGAATAAATCCAATTCTACAGGTCCCAATTTTCAACCACTTTTTCGAGCATATGGGCCGTATACGGCAATAACGCCACGAATGTTGGCTTCCAAGTCCCCCTAACGTTTCTGTTTGTTGGCGTAGACGAGCGACTTCACATATCCCCAAAGAAAATAATCCAATGGTGTCAAATCACACGATCTTGGTGGCCAATTGACAGGTCCATTCCGCGAAATTATGCGCTCATCGAATGTTTCAATAAATCGGATTGTGACGTGCGCTGTGTGGCATGTAGCGCCGTCTTGTTGGAACCACAACTCATCCACATTCATGCCATCCAATTCGGGAACAAAATAGTCGGTTATCATGGCTCTATACCGGTCTCCATTAACGGTAACTGACTCTCCAGCATTATTTCTGGAAGAAGTATGGCCCAATGACTCCACCAGCCCATAGAGCACACCAAACAGTCAGTTTTTGTGGATGTAATGGCGTCTCAAGGGTCTCATGTGGATTCTCTTCACTCCAAATGCGGCAATTTTGCTTGTAACATACGGCCCCATATGCTCGAAAAAGTGGTTGAAAATTGGACCTGTAGAATTGGATTTATTCGAGCTACGCGGCGGCCACATGCCCGAAATCATATTTAAACATTAATGGCATAAAATTATCCTTCCAATAAAGCCAAATTGAGGACATTAAAACGATTTTCTTGTGTTTTATTTCAATTCGAAGTTCATTCCTCTAAACACCCCAGGGTGTGTTAACTCACAGGATTTTTTGGTAAATTCATTGGACGCCTTAGGCCACCAGGGGCGCTATTTTGACACTCGCGCATATATGTCTTGGAATCACGTGGTGCCGTTCCATTTGACAGTTTCCTCTAGTCAACATTCACTTCATTTTTCTCTTAAATAACGAATTTTTTTCAAAGTTATTTTTTATTATTTAGTTTATAATTTTATTATCTATTTTCTTTTATACTACTTTAATATATTATTTATCTTAGCTATTAATTTTATTATCAAAATCAATTATTAAAATTGTGAAATTTGTTTTTGCTGATATTCTCAATAGGTAGCTATATATATATAAAATTTATATTTTTATGAAATTAACTTTATATACTATACTTTATTCATTATTATTTTTCTTTTTATTGATACAGATTTAATAATAATCCAATTATGCCCTATTTTTTTGTTGCATCCTGTCGGTTCAAAAAAACAAAGAGAATAATACTTCATCGATATTTATTTTTTTACTGCAACAGTTTCTGAAAAGATAAGTATTTCATTATCCTTTATATTAAATATAAAAATGTTTATTATTTTTAAAAATTATATGATAAAAAGAATTTGTTTTTTTAATAATTCATTCATTTTTTTACCCATTTTTAATAATTAGTTTCCCTTTAAATGTAAAAGTTATATATTTTATTTTGAATTTATATATATATATATATATACTATATATATAATTAATTAATATTTAATTCTTCTAGGAACAATGTCTTAATGTCGATCTAATACATAACGGTTACCAAAATTATAGAATTCGCGAAGCACAATACACTGGCAATTTCCTCTCCTGAAGATGAATAATGAAAATTATTTAAAATTTTAAAATTCGATTTGTTATAAATAACTCCGAAATAGTTTTATTATATATTTTTTTTACTGCAACAGATTCTCAAAAGATAAGTATTTCATTATCCTTTTAATTAAATATAAAAAGGTTTATTATTTTTTTACAATATATGATAAATAAGAATGTTTTCTTTTTTAATGATTAATTACACCAAAAATGTTCGATTTTTTATCTATATACATATATATATATATTATTAATAATAAATACTTTGTTTTTTCCAGGGATATTGTCTTAAGGTTTTTAGACTGACTTCAAATCGATTTTCTACATCATCGGTTCTCAAAGTTCTCTGACAACACGCGAAGCACAATACACTGATATTTTTATACCCGGAACATTATTTAAAATTCAAAATTTCCAATTATTATTATTATAATTGTTAAAATATTTATTTTTTTAAACGCAAACTTATTGTGAATATTGCTGTTTTATATATTTATGTTTAGATTAATATTTATAATTGAATGTATATAATATTATAACATGTGATTGCTTTTCTGAGTTCTTGCCGGCTTCTCAGTAGAGCTATTTCCGAACCGGTGGTAGATTAATAAAAATGTATTAAATAAATAAGCACTTCATTATTATTTGTATTAAATATAAAAATGTAATCAGATACCAATATATGTATATATATATATACGTAATAATAAAAATGTTGTTTTTTATTCCTTACTTCAAATCTTTTATTTCATGTTTACTTATCTTTTCAGATTTGACGCTTTTATAGCTGATTTCCTTATAAAAATAGAAATTAAGACTGGAGCCATCTAGATCGGGGCTTTTTTATGAGATGTTCTCATTAAAAATTCCCAATCTAGATGACTTTAGTCTTAATTTCTATTTTTATCTTGAATTATTTAGTGTGATAAAAAATAATTTTAAATTTCCTGCCTCCATTTAAATGTGCGTGTGTGTGAGTGCCATGTGTCAAATAGCGCCCCTGGCGGCCTAAGGCACCCAGTTGTTGAATTTACCAAAAAACCCTGAGAGTTCGCCATCTATATGTATCTTTTATCTATGTAGCCTTCCCTCCCTACCTCCCTGGACAATACCTATTTGCAACGCTAGTGGTGAACGTTCATTTTCGGTTTTGAAACGTGTAAAAAATTATTTACGAAACTCACTAAAACAGACACATTTAACTAATTTATCAATAATGTTTATAGAAAACGATGTAGTTCAGACTTTAGAATATGACTATATTGTTGATAAATTCGCTAAACTTAAAGCAAGAAAAGTTCCACTTTAATTTAATTTTATTTATAGTATGTAATGCAATAATAAATGTAATTTTGTTGTGCGATATTCAAACTATTTTTTTCCATGGTTATTGAATATGTTTTTATTTATTATTGTAATAAAAAAAATGCTCTTTTTTGAACTTATGTACTTTCTATATTAAATTGAAAGTTTTTGCCGAAAGAAGCAGAATTTTTATATATTGAAGGAGACAATAAAAGAGTGTGTCTTCTGCTGGAATTATAAATTTTATTTATTTATAACGAGACTATAGTTTCGAGGGCTTTGCCCTCTTCATCAGTCTATTACAATGGATTCACAGGAATTAATTTATGAATGAAAGGTTAACATCTTTCATGTGGTTAGGTTAGAAATTATTATTTATAATTCCAGCAGAAGACACACTCTTTTATTGTCTCCTTCAATATGTACTTTCATTAAAACGTCACTATTTTACAATCAGTAATGTAGGGGGGCCTCAAAATGTGATTGCGCTTGGGGCTTTCAAAATGCTGGATCCGCCACTGGAAAAGACAAAAGCCGAGAGTAGTAGTTTTAAAATTTCTATAAATCAAAATATACCGGGTGAATTCTTTATCTTGAGACAGTCTTATAACTCAAAAGCAGTCAGTGCATTATATGAAAAAAAGTTTCAAATAAAAGTTTATTTATATCAGGGGGGAAACTAAACTACACTATTGTTTGTCGACCTAGAACAAGCTTTCAAGGGTATTTTAAGGTCACGTTCTGTTTTTTAAATGGAAACCTATATATTTATTTAAAGATCCTTAATTTTCAAAAAAAACTGAACAACTTTCATAAGAACTATGTTTTTATAGGACATCAAATAAATAAAATATTAAATCAATTAGA